>JANVCC010010204.1:6479771-6576012 GCA_025345505.1 Todiramphus chloris collaris
AAAAAAAAAAAAGAAAAGAAAAGAAAAGAAAAGAAAAGAAAAGAAAAGAAAAGAAAAGAAAAGAAAAGAAAAGGAAAGAAAAGAAAAGAAAAGAAAAAGAAGCATCATCTCTTTTTCCATACACAATGTGATTCTGTCAAGGCAGCAGCCAGATTAGTGAAGATAAGAAAGTGAATATAAATCAGATAGAAAAATCAGTGTAACAATTTTCCCCCCTTATCTGCAGTATGAATACTGACTATTAATGTTTCAGAAATATATTACTTGCCTTTTCATTGCTTCACACATCATTTTGTCCCTGCATAATTTATAACAAAAAGAAAAAACTGTGTAGCTATTTTACTAAAACTGTTGTCCAAGTGAGTTCCACAGGTACAAAATGTTTGCTTTTTTCCTCCTGTTGTTTCAATGCTACCTAATGACTGAAAACTGAATACCAAGGACAATCATGAGCACTTAGGGACAAATTCATAAAAAAATGCTGCAAGGCATTTATGCACAAATGTTGCTATTTTCATATGGAAACAAGCTACATAAAGAATTCCCCTTTGTGATTCACCAGCTCTCTTCAAGTTAACATATTTTTTCTCCGTAGTGTACATGAACAGTGCACAATTCCACAGAGGGGACAAGGGCAAAAGTAAATGCATTTTCAGTGTTTTGTTTTGGTGGTTTAGTTTGTTTGTTTTTTGCCTCAGAAAAACCTTAACAAGCTTGACGATTCTCTTCCCCCCCTCCTCTCCCCCCCAGTGAACTAGAACAAGTCTGACTCTTCTTGTAGATAATTGTGATTTCTGGAAGATTCTGTACTTTTTTTTATATTGGTGGATTCTTATCATTATTAGATATATTGTCAGATAATCTGTCCAAATATTCTTAAAGACAATGCTAAAAGGAGAATATTTGAATATTTGTCACTTGGCAATGCACTTTTAATCTGATTTGTTCAAGTATTTTTTCCCCACAAATCAAGATGTGTTTATGTGGCATAGTGGCTGGCTGCATGAAATGGTAAAGGATACAGGTAGATCAAGGTATTAGAGTTTTACAATGTTATGTAACATTGTTACAGCTCCTGGAATGTCCTTAAACACTGTATCTTACTAACACAGATATGTTTCTAAGATCTAATTGAGCAAATTTTATTAGTTCTACTGAACCTGCTGCTATAAACTTGTTATATACTACTACCTATGCATATAGTATTGGAGAATACTATCAGGAGAAACTCTGTTATTCAAGATGCAACTAGGCATAGGTATTTCATTGCTTATAGAAATGTCAACTTCTTTAGCATGTTTATTTTTAGATTTCTATAAAATAAACTGTTGAAATTGATTTTCCTAAGTATGTCTTCAGAAAATTTCATACACTTCAGTAAGAATAGATATCAGTATGATAAAGTTCAAAAAGCACGTTTGTTTGCACACAGAGCTTACAAACAATCCTGTTAGAAGCAGAGCCCCACTCCAATCAAAGGGAACAAATACTTAAAATCCTTGAAAATGACAGTTTCTTCCTATTTACACAGGTTATGCTTTGCTGAGGACTAGAATCTGTTTCCCTTCAAGACAACTAAAAATGCCCTTGATTTTAATGAAGTAGCACCAAGTGTTAAGACTCCATCACTTTTTTTTCTCTGTACACACACACTCACAAAGAGATGCCTGTGAAGCAGGCAGGTACTGTTGTACCTGTTTATTCTCAATTACATTTTGGGTATGATGAATAACCTAGAAGATGAACATACTTGTCACAAAGTAAGATAACTGAAGGGAGAATCTTAGCTATGTCTGTTTTGATTCAACATTACACTGACTTTCTTTACAGTCACATATCAAATTCACACTTCTTTAGGGATAGGGAATAGGGAAGGCTGATAGATTAAAAGATTATTATTATTATTATTATGTGTGTATGTGCGTGTCTGTGTGTAAAAGAGCATATAAAAAGGCATTCACTGGACATGAATACAGATTTCTCTCCAAAATTACACTAAGATTTACGTTCTTTTTGTAAAAGATTTTATGTAAAATTTCTGATGTCTTTGTTACTAGTTTTGCATCAGACATTGCTCACACTCAGCTGCTTCAGTGTGTGGAAATTTTCATGCGAAATTTGGGTTGTAGCAAAACTGTGTTCACATGGAATTCAAACCTCTGAAGATTTATCAGTAAGAGTTACAGACTATGGGTGATGGCAAGATGGGGAGATCCCTACTGTGACTGGGGATCTGGGGATTTTTTTTCCCCCAGTGAAAGAGACCACTGTTTCAGAAAACAAGAGTAAATAAAATTGTATATTTTCTCACCCAACATTTGATTTTATTTCCTGCAATTATTATTATACTTCTACTCTCCCATTTTTATGCTGCCTACATGTGTGTGTTTATGTGATAGTGACTACACAATCTTAGTTTGGGCTTTCTTGTCTTTTTGCAAGAATCAGTTTTGTGCTTGGTGACTGATGATGAAGAATAGCAATGTTATTCTTCAAAGCCATCCACATTATTCAAAGGCCCAACACAATCCATAGAAACAAAGATTATTGAAAAACATTATTCAGAGATTTCATCTGACTCTTGAGGCTGCTGAGCCCAATTTACTGGCATAAGCCTTGCCTCAGTTTCTCTTCAGGAAATAATACAGCAGAAAGATCTTCTTGTGCAGATCACCCACAGTACTTTCAAGTTCTGACTCAGGAACAATAAAAGCTGCAAAACCAAGCTTAACATGGCTGTGTTTAAGAAAATGAAATACTGCATAACCCTCTAATTTGTTTTTTTCCAGTACTTGGAAGTTGCAAACCAAATGGCAAACAAAGTTGGGCACCTCCTTACTGCCTTGGTCACATACTGCTTTGGTGACTGCAGTTCAGGATGAAAGCCAGGTACGTCAAGGGGAAGTACCCTTGAGCACTGTGTGTCCTGCACAGCTTCTGAGACACATTTTTCTCTGTGGCCCAAGTACTGCGCACTGCACACACCTTCTCAGCTGTGTGTGTAAAAAGTTGTGTTGCACAAGCTGTCGCACAAAGTGGGAGAAAGGCTGGGTTGCTACACTGCACATCCCCAAGATGTAGCCCTAAGTGTCAGGAAGTGTGAGGTAAGAGCAAGCTGAGACTTGTGTTGCATGTATTGTTCTGGGAGCGTCTGTGTACTGTGCTAGAAAACAGTTTTCTGGCTAATCACATAATCATGAATCAGGTTCACAGAATTAGGAGTTAATTCTATTACGTTCCAGTTGCATCTATAATTATTATACCAGAGAAAGTGTATGATTTTATCTTACCTTTAAAAGCTGTTCAACAAAACCTGTGAACATGGCTTCAAGAGCGGCTTCCCCTTACAGGAACAGACACTGAAGAGCAGAGATTTTTCTGATACTGGATTTCCTTCCCAAAGTGGAGTCCATGATGTTAGTCACTTGCCAGGCAGCTGACCAGAATGCTTCACCATTAGAAACTACCCCTCCTTACAAGTATTCACTAAACAATATGAATTTCATTAAGCAATAGAGACTTTTTCTTGACAGTAGCCTGTCTGGAGAGAAATCTTCCTTCTAGTGTTCACAAAATACTTGGTTTGTGGGAACAGTGAGAGAGAAAGTCTTCCCAGGATTTCATCCTCAGAAAAGTAGGTAATTGGCCAGGTACTATGCCTGCTTTCAGACAGTCCTGAAGTTAGTTTTGCAGCCTAGTGAAACCATACCTTGCTGTGGAGTTTTCATTAATTTATATATTTTAGCAGCACAAATTCATAATGAAAAGCAAGGATTTCCTGGTCATCCTGTGTTTTGTGATTCATACCAGAGTCATACTTACACTACAAATCTTGTCATTATTTGCATCAAGATATTATGAAGAACTGTTAAGTAGCTATATACTGCAGTATAAAGTGGTTAATCTCACCTCCTTGTGTACATCTAGGGTAAGGAAGAGGGAAAGGCTTCATGACAGAGGTTAGGATCATATTGAAAGACATCCAGAGAAGGGGATTATTGACAGAAGCAAAAATGAAAGCCAACCTTTGGAAGTGAATGAAAGACAGATGACTTTTATGTATGTGTGTGTGTGTATATACAAAAAATAAATATAATAAATATAAATACATAATAGAAATATAAATGGCATATATTTATATAATGTATATACACATGTATACATATTTCTTTACAATAAGAATATCGCTCAAAGTTGCTGACTGTGAGAATAATGAAGACAAGAACCTGCGTCTTAATGGAGATGGGAGTTAGGAACTGCTTGCAATTCTGTCCAAGCTTCTTATATTAACCTGCCCACTTAATATACATGTCTTTTTGGTTGCTTCAGGATTCATCTTGTTTTAGTGTCATTTGTAACAAAGCTTTCATTCAGCTAGGTGGAATACTTGGCATGTGAGTAACTGAATGATTCATCAGTGCATGGATTGATAGTTTCTACTCTTCTTGGAGGCCAGTTGGAGTGTACTGCCTCAGGGCTCTATTCTAGCCCTTATCCACTTTATCCACCTTTATCAATGTCTTGGAGGAGAAGAGAAACTCCATCCTGAGCCTAGGGATATCAATATACTGAAAGGTAAGATTGCCACACAGAAGGTTTTCAAAATTTCTGGAAAATCTAGTCTTAATATATTGTTGGAAAATAGCTGTGTTTGTTCTGTTTCTATTACAGTGCCTTAACATCAAAATGGTTTATGAATGCTCTGCTATTTCAACTGAATGTTTTTTTATAATTAAAAACAATGGCTATTTTTGACAAATATTAAAGTAATAAAAGGTGTATTTGAAATGCTTTTTTTTTTTTTTTTTTTTCCCCTAAAAAGAAAGAAGTTCATCTGGTTATTTCTGTTGCTTGTTGCCTTGAAACAAGCCTTTTCAATTAATGCACAGTTTTCAAAGATTCTTGAGTACATTAAATTCTTCCTCTCATATAATTCCAATTAGGTCTATCTAGCAGCATTATCCTTAAGTAGTAAGGCCAGTTTTTCTGGCTCATGCATGGCTGCAAGAGGTACCTTGCATTATTCTTTTTAAAAAAGCCTGCCTACATTTTGTTTTCATATGTAGGAAAGTGTTATATATAGGAAAATACTTCCACTAAACATGACCACAGCACCTATTTACATACATTAAATTAAACATGAATTAAATCACTGCTATATTTTGTGTTTGTGCTTTCTATCCAAAGATGGAAAATTTGCTTTAAGAAAATGCTAGAAAACTGTCATTTGATAGAAGAATGATGAGTGAAATTAAAAATAGAAATCCCTATGTCTTCGTTTTCTGTATAGAATCATAGAATCATAGAATTGTCAGGGTTGGAAGGGACCTTAAAGATCATCTAGTTCCAACCCCCCCTGCCATGGGCAGGGAGACCTCCCACTACAGCAGGTTGCTCAGAGCCCCATCCATCCTAGTCTTAAAAACTTCCAAGGATGGGGCTTCCACTATGTCTCTGGGCAACTTGTTCCAGTGTCTGACCAATATATTTCTCACCAATACTATTTCTTCTGATCTAGAAAGGAATGTTTCTGAACAATCACTACAAATGAAGATCCAAACCAGACATTTAGCCAATGCATTTATAGATTCATGATTGCTCACCAATATTTAGCTTGTTTTTCAGTTGTTTTGTAATCGTGCTTTGTACAAATATATGAAGACATAGTCTTGGCTTCAAAGAGCAAGATAATTTAACAAAATAAAATTATGTATGAGGGAAACTGGCAGCAGAATGGAAAGAAACAATTGGTGGGAGATTGAATTTTTTATTAGTTTTAGTGTATTGAACAATTTACTCTCTTTTCAGAGTGAGAAGTTCTTGAGTGAAAAAAGGGAAATTTAGGAGGATCCCCTCTCCCATCCCCATCCCATAGTTCTGTTTACAGAACTATGTATCTGTAAGATATCTGTAAGATATCTGTACCTGTAAGTATCTGTAAGATATCTGTATCTGTAAGATACAACAGTAGGGGGGGGGAAAGCACAAAAATGGAATAGATATGACATGAATGGAAATCCGAGTCCATTTTGCATATCTGAAATATGATTTCCTCCTAGTTGCTGTTAACCATACGAAACAATGGAAATCTACTTGATTTCCAAATTCAGCAAATTTTATGTGAGAGGTAAAGCAGAGCATCTGTCTTAGGCCTGCATAAGTGTCTGCAATCCATGGCCAAACAGAAGATACTGGAAAGTGTGCATTGTCTTTCACAGAAAATGTAAAGATATCAAAATGTCCATTCTGCATCTGACCCAAAATATCTCTAACAATTGTCAAGGCAAATCACAAGATCAAGACTATGAAGCCATCTGTTTAAGCAGGTTTAGAGATTTGTTCTCACATCTATAACACTGCCTTTTACTGGTTTAAGCTAGTGTTCATGCAGGGATAGCGGATTTTTCTCCCATTCTGTGGAATATCCTTCTGGAATCACACAGCTGTCTTTATAAATAATTGCATGAGAACAGTCTTCCCCACTAGTAACAATTACTGAGGTGATAAGAGGTTAATAACAAATGTGTATTGCAAATTTCCATCAATACACATGAGAGAACTCACACTGAAGTAATCTTGCAAATTTGCTTTCATTCTTTTCTTTAAATTGCAGAATAAATAGAGAACATGTATTTATTGGCAGGGGAATTCTTTTCCATAGATAAAATAATTATTATAGAGATACTTATTATTAAAATGTCAATTAACCTTGATTTTCCCTCCTTTACTATTATTTAAACTAAACACAAAATAACTTTGATGCAGATGTAGAACTATAAAATATTTAATGAGGTAAATTGCTTATGAAGTAATTAGTTCAATCATTTTCTGTCAGTACTAATTATATAACTAAATTTTCTACTTTTGGCAAATATAACATTAGTACAAACTTTTTGTTCATGACAATTAGCTCAATACTCAATGACATTTTTTTGTTTACACTTGTGACTTAATTTGTGTTTTGTAAACAGTTATTTTGATTTTAATTTCTCCATATAAGCTATATCAATTTCAATTTCTGTTATGAATTCAAGATGCATTTTCAGTGATTCGCTTCAAATGTATGTAATATGTTATATAATTATCAAAGTAGCTGAGAGTTTGCATTTCTCTTTCTTTTGCAGAAGACTTTTAGAAAATTTACATCATGGTACTTTTTCTAACATGAGAGTTGTTTCTCTTCAGCTGCTTTCACACCAGATTCAATTAAGAGCATTCAGCCTTCTGGCAGAGGGAGGTGAGATATGCACAACACTGCTTCCACTTGTCTCCTTTGGGACAAAAAACGCCTTGCAATTTAACATTATTTAAATGAATATTCTCTTTACCACCATAACTACCACCACCACCTCTCACTTTTCTAGTCAGTGAAAATGTGAAATGTCATTATCGTCTACATAGGTAAAAAAAAACCTGGAAAGATGTCAGTAGAAAATTTCCTCTTCAGGCAGGAACAATAGGGTGATCTTTGTTATTGCATTCTGCTCATACTGTGTGGATCCCTGTGTACATTCATCTTCTATTTACTATAATGTAGAGATAATTCTTACATCATAACAATTTTTTACAAAATTATACTTATTTAAATTAAAATATAAATAATTAATAAAAGTTTAGATTTAACATTATTATAATTAATTATTAAGTAAGTACAGTTTGGTTAATCCTTAGAAGAATTATAATCACTGACACAGGTGTTCAAATAGTAGGCCAGTCATCTATTCTGACTGTCACTGGGAAACAGACCCTTCTTCTCTCTTCTTCAGTAATCTGTCAGTCAAGCCCAAACCAAGCTCATAATGAGCATAGCATTCCCCAGTTCTTGAAACCAGGAATTACTAACCCAGTCTTCCAGGAGACAAAATTGTTTTGGGAATCCTGCGAGAAGAGTTTATTCACACAACTGGGATACCACCTGGTCAGTCTCAATGAGATTGAGAACTGATGCTATATATTTCTTGTCTGGAGAAAAGAGGTCTATGTTAGAATTGTCAGCTTTAGCTGAGCACAGTGCTGAAATAATGAGTGTTCAGTAGTCCTCAAAAATCCTCCTGGTCATAGAAGTATACAAAAATTGTACCTCTATACTGGTTAAGGAAGGAAAAGTGCTTCATAGAACTCTATCTAGCTCATTAGTATGGGCTACTTATTTAGGTTATGAATCATTAATTGTACTCTCAGCAAGCTACAGCTCTCAGTAGTTTGCTAGATGTTAAAGTGTCTTATTCTATGGGATTTGAAGTTTCAGCCCCATATAAAGGCTATTTAATTTCTTTGGAGGTGAAAGATCCACTTCCAGAAAGAATTTCCATTAGGACTTTCAAGAAGCTTCTGGACAGGTGCAGATGGCAGAAAACTGACTCAGACACTGCTATATTCTTTATTTCACCATGAGGTGCTTAGTGGTGGCTATACTCTCTCAATATATAATTGAAATCCACCATGCCATAAGGCACTTCCTCAAATCTATCATAACTTCACTCTTACCAAGTTTTGTCTGGATACTGAAAAACAGCACTGTCCCATCCTTTTAGGGTATTTAACCATAGCAAGATGTTATTTACACTTTTAAAAACAACTGACATACCTAATTACAGAATGGACATAGAATCTTCATCTACCTACAGGAAGAAATCAACCAAATGTACCAGCTTCATGTCTGTGACATATCCTGGTCAAAGCAGAATGAAGACAAAACCAGGGAAATGATAGCTAGCACCTAGAAAGCAAGTTGTTTTTATCACTAGAAGCTTTACCTGAAAATGCTAAAATAGAGAAAAATGATAAATATCTGAAAGATTGTCAGCATCCATTGATAATTCCTTTGTTTCCCTAAAAGCAATAGGCAGATTAACACTTGTAAGATAGAGGTCGCAGTCTTCCCATGTGTCACGGTTTAGGGTCAGGGCAGCCTCTTAGACCTATAACAGATGCTCTCTGTTAACCCCCCTCCCTCCCCAAAGGGGAAGAGAAAGGGAATAAGGGAGAGAGACTTAGTGATTAGAAAAGGAAACTAGAACAGCTTTAATGAAAATTAAATTAATAATTATAAAAACGGAATATATACAAATATATACAAAACCAGTATCGAACCCAACCCCCCTGATGGTAATTACATCACTTTCACCACTGATGCTGTGGAGCAGGCACTGGGGAAGTCCCAGACTGAGCCCCACAGCAGATGGGAGCTGTCTTCAGGAGCTGGATTCTGGTACCGGGTTCAGGAACACAGAGACCGGGATCGAAGGCAGAACGGACAGAGGCCTCCTTGGGTGCTCCGAGAAGGAACCAAAAGAGGACCTGAGCCAAGCTAAGCAAAAGCTGGCAAAGCAGTCCAAGAGGGGAGAGAAAAGCCCAGAGGCCCTTCAGATCCTTCAGCTCTAGACCAAATATGGTGTATATGGGATGAAATACCTCGTTGGTCAGTTTAGAGTTAGCCGTCCTGTCCACTCCTCCCTGCAGGTGCAGCCTTTCACTTTTCTGCACCCCTCAATGTGGTACACAAGATCCAGCAGTGGTCTTGGTCTGCATACCAGTCCTTGGTAGTAACTCTAAACATGAGGTGTTATCACTGCTAGAAGCAGACACTGTCTGTGAAAACAGGCTGCTAACTTCAGAAAGTGCAGCTAATTAGAAGAACTGAGCTGAAAAGTAAAGTTACTGAACAGAATTAGTTCTGTTCTCACTCAAACCAGGACACCATGGGAGGCACTCAATATTTTCTTAGTGACATTGACTTGCGAGGAGAGATACAGTAGAATGGGCATATACCATGAAAGACAATTCAAGGAGTACCTCCACCATTCACCATCTTTGGAGACAAAGGCATTGGTGGGTGTGATAGTTTTATGCCAAAATAAGAACACACATGAATTAATTATATCAAATGTAGTTTCTAAAAAACAGACAAAGTAGGGCATTCACAAATTACTTTGTTTTCCCTTGTGCCTGGAATTCATCATCTGACATATATACCAGAAAGACTGTAATACATTTTTTTCCTTTTTCTAGCAGTGGGTCTTTCTAGCAGTGGGTCCATTAAGTGTCTTCATTCCTATATACTTCAGAAAGTGAGTAATAGTAGGCAAAACCTAAAAAAAGTATGGAAAGGGAAAAAATGGTTCACTGGAGTCAAACAAAGCAATCCAAGAAATGCCTTTTCTATAGTTTAACTCATAAACAGTATGTGTTATATTTAGTGTGATGTTAATTAACAGAAATCATGAAATTTGTTCTTTCTGACAAAATACAATCTTTCTGATTTTTATATTAAGCAGCTGAAATATGTTTGTATAAGTCAATCAGCTATCTGATTAACAATAGTTACAGAAAAGAATCAATATATAAGTTCCTTAACTTAAAGAGAGTGCAAAATATTGTTTCTATTGAAGTATTGTTTGCCTACACTATGCCTAAGAATTTTACAGGCTCAAAAAAAATGATGTTCCAGTTCTGATTTTCAAGCATCTGCAGTATACTTGTGCAACAACAGAAACTGCAGATTTGCCCCAGGACCCTGACTTCTAGTGACCATGATATTTTTAGTTAGCTATATCAGCTATGTTGTCTTTTAAAAAAATTCTGTTTTTCTCCATTTTATGGCAGTAGTAGTCAGATCAGTATTTGAATCACACTTTGAATCTTTAGTTTTAGAGAATTACGTAACACAGCCACATAGTTTTTTAAAAGTCAATAAAGAAACTGAAGGAAAGAAAAAAGGTTTTTTTAAAATTTTTTTTCATCTAGGAATGATATTACACTGTACTGGAAATAAAAAGAACTATTCTGCCATAAATAAATCTTATATTAACAGAAGTTGAAATTATGTAAATTTATCAATAAAATAATTGACTACTATGTTATAATACTGTGATGAAATATTCATCTAAAATGACCATTACAATGTGAGTCATTTCACAAAATTGATAGCTTCATGATATAGACAAATAGAGCTGTTCAAAATGTCTGTTTATACTATGGGCAACCTACTTTCTATTGCGTGTGTCTGTGTGTAAGCCACAGATGAATTTGTTTTCTAGTTCCCAATAGTAACTTCTCTCTTAATTAACTGCTTATGAACCTTACCCATACAAATAAACTAGTACCTCCTTGCTGAATCAGAAACATTTTTTTTTTAAATAGACTCCTCATTTTAAAAAAGGCATATTTAAAGCATATAGAAATCTAGAGATCCTTGTTCAGGGTATTGTCCATACCTCAAAAATATTTCAGAAATCAGTGCTCTTCCTTTGTTAAAATTTGAATGTCTTTTTAAAATCTAGAAGATTAAATTTCTGGTATAATAATGAGAAAAATTCCCTAGAATAATTAAATCCTAAAATAATCTTACTTTATCATTAGAAATTGTGTCTTTGGTTTTTCAGAAAAGATGCTATTTCTTTTTTTTTCCTAGATAAAACAAATAAAACTGACAATTTTTCAATACTTTTTTCACATCAGGATGTTTCTTTTGTGCCTTACAAACAAGTACACTTGAACTGAACTTTTGATCTATATATTCCTATATAACTTGTATTTAACATCTTTGATCTCAGAGTTAGTGATCTAATCTGTTGTATAACTCAGCTTTTATTGATCTGTTCTCATGCTGAGCAAATCAAGTCTCACTTTTATGGGAGAGATTGGAAAAGATAGTAAAACTGCCTCTGAGACAGCAGTTTAAATCTGTGCAATAACAGTGGAGGCAAGAGATAAGACTTTTATTACACTGACAAACTTCACATGAACTCAAAGTGCCATTAAATAGGTATGTGTCATTTGCCACATATATTTATTTTACTAGATAAGTTGGTAACCACCCATTTAGATGCAGGGCAGTACCACATTTTCTTTGTCACATCTTCTTTGCCACAGAATCTATTCCTGATTCTCAAAATACATCAGGAATATCTTTCTTGTGGTAGTTTGCATACACTTCAGATTTTCTGTTCCCATGCAGTTTTGAAGAAGAATTTTTGAATCTCTTTCACTTGACTAAATTCCAAAAGCAATTTTCAGCAGTTATACAAGTGGGACCATTTTTAATATGTTGTCTGTCATGATACAAAAAGATAAATTCTCATATACCCAGAGCTTTTTAGTCACGCTCCATAATGTGTGAGTTCTGTGATGCCTAGTGTTATTACATTAGTAAGCATGGAGGAAAATAAATTCAGTAAAAGTATTGTATCTCAGCTTGATGTTATTGAGCACAGTTTTACTTTACAGGGTTTCCTACTGTGGTATATTTCCCATTGTTCCCTGAGAAGAAAGACCTGATGAGCACACTGAATGTATACAGTATGTGCAATGGGTGACGCTTTTCACTCATTAAAAGGTGTAGGAACTCTGTTCAGGCCTTGATTCCTCTCCTCTCACTGCCAAACTCAAACAGACAGTGCTTTCAACTTTCCTTAGATTGTCATATGGAAACAATTAAGAATTACCCATGATAAATACCATTAATCCTGATGTACAGTCTCTAAATACCAAGTTTTAAAGCTCCAGTTTCTGGCTGAGATACTGGTATTTCCCGTCTTTAGTAACTGCATTTAGTATTCACACATCAGGGCATATTTTATTTTAGTTATCTGGGATGAAGATTGGAGCCATAAACACAAGTAGAATGAGAATGTCTGGATTGAGGGGAAATGGTGGGAGGTGGGGAGGGCAGACTATGATGAACAAGCAAAGGGGAAAAAGAAAAAATAATTATAAAGGCTAGGCAAGACTCAGGGATGGTGGTTCAAACTCACAGTGGGGAAAGAAATACAAGATTTCTAGCTCTACATTACGCTGCTGTCAAGAAAGCACTCTGGAACCCACTGAGGAAATTTGGGCCTCCATCCACCTATAGTGACTGGGCCACTTAAAGATTGTTAGTTATTCCATCAATTTGAGAGATTTAAGTCTGCTTATAGTGTGAATTAGATATGGTTTGGGGTGTTAGGGGGCGGGGATTGAAGGGGTTTTATTCCTCCTTCCCATCAGCATCAAACAATGAAATGAATACTCCTCAGCTCTGCAACACAGTCACATATGGACAGAACCACCCAGTCAAATGAAATCCATAACTGGCCCTATGGATCTGAGTTTTCCAGGTTTACTTATGAAACACAAAGATGGCAATATAAGGCTGTGCAATCCATCTGTTTTGGGGATTGGCTTGCTTTATAAGAGTATGTGAAATTACATACAGAAAATATTATAAGGAAACTAATTTAGTAAAACTCAGTGCTCATTATTGTTAAGCACTACTGTTGTTTTAAGTGACTCAATATTGGCTTGATCATGGCAGTGCTATACAAAAGGCCAAACATTAAGAAAAAAAATCATTATAATTGTACTAGAATATTGTCAGTCAATGGAGTTAACAGAGTTGAATATGTTTTAACAAAACCAGGAATTTAGAATATTATTTTTCTAGTGACAGCAGAACTTTAGAAAATACAGAATGAAGGTACTAGTGCAGCAAAACTGACCAAGCCCTGAAATCAAGTTGTACATTTACTCTGTCAGGAAGGCAGCCTGCCAAAGGGGTATCATCTTGATTCCTCAGCAAACAAGTTTGAAAAGCTCCTGATGGCATCAGCCTTTTGGCTGCCAAATCACACACTGCTTTGTTAAATTCAACAGCAGCCTCCCTCACCCACTTCTTTTTCAAAAGAAAGAAACTGTGTTGTAATTTTATTCTTTTGGCCTGAATACCTGAAAATGTTAAATGGAAAATTTTAGGTATTGGAGAAGGGTTGCTTGATTGTTTTTTGATTAAACTTAAAGACGATTCAGAGCTTGAGGAAAAACAATTTTTGTAGGATTACACAGGACAGCACAGGATCAAGTCAGTGGTTTTTAGGGCAGAGAGAGGATGATATGATTTCCATCATTAATAAAACTCTTTGTATCATGCATGGTGAAAGACATGTCTCCTGGGTGGCACCCCTAAGAAGGAATTTCTACATGGAGTCACTTATGCACTTCAATTATTCAAAACTCCTCTGCAAATAGAATTTAGAAAACCTAGCAGTGAAATGAGTCATGCCTATCAATATTAGGGGACTCATCCATCTCTCTGCTGGATGTGTGAGAATAGTAAGACAGAAGCCTTCAGCAGTGCTAAGCCACATAGGACTGACACAGGATATCTTCAGTATCGCTGATTCCCCTATGGTGGGGTCATGACCCCATGGTGGATAGTGAGGCTATTTTCTGGGGAATGCAAAAGTTTCTTTCAGAAATTAAACATCTGTTTAAATCTGTTTAAAGATTTTCTGACTGAGAAGATAATGCTCCAGGAACTGTTTTCCTGACTAATGAATGTATGAAAGCAGATTATGGCCAGATCCTGAAACAGGACAGAAGAAGTGGTGTTTCTCCTCTTCCCCTCACTCTGTCCAGCAGAGCAGACCTGTGAGAGGTACTCTGCCAGCAAAGGCAAATACTCTGTCTAATCAGGGCTTCCCTTAGAAATGCCAGGAGTTTCTGCAGGTCCTCTGCTGACCTGTCAATGTGGGAAAATCATGCCATGTCCAGACATTCCAGCAGGCCTCCTTTAGACACAGGCTAATCCATGCCATTTTACAGCAAAATATTTTATAACCACCTCTTTTAGGGGAGGCAATGCCATCTAAGAGTGAGAGCAGGGCACTTCACCATGTTGTCTTGTGTTGCCAACTTCACGGAGTAACCACATTTTGCTTTCCTTGTTTTCTCCCCGATGCCTCACTTTCTAGGTTTTATTTCCTATATGGAAAGACTTTGATATGGACAAGTTCTCAAATGTCAAGTAGTACTGAAAACAATAGGATCTACATCACTGGGGGGACTTCTATTTTACTACATTAATAATACTAAAAAAGCATTCTTGACTTCTAGAGAGTTTGTCAGATCTCTTAGAGTTTTTGATGGACAAAAAATGAAGGCTGAACGGAATAATGTTATGTGATGCTTAAAGTCAGTTGTATTTTTCTGTATTATACCTGGAATCCAAGCATTAAAACCTGAAAAAACTGAATTTCAAAAGTATTCTTTTTTTCATAATGATTTAAATTTTCTTTTTCTTTATTTTTTCATGTTAATATTAATATTAATGTAAAATATAAATAATTAATGACTGAATTTTTATTGTATATGTTTCATTTTCTTTTTACATACAGGGTAAGACAACTTGTATTAAAGCAAGAGTTTTTATTTTTTAAATATTTAAACACTAACTTTCAATGCAATATAATTTCATTTATTTCTTAAATTAGACTTCTATATCATTTGACAGTTGCTAAAAACTTCAGAAATGTTATTTTAATATCTTGATGTTCATTTAAGTTTTCTTTGGAAATGTAAATGAATAGTGTTTGGTGATCTCAGTTCAGTTAATAGTAAATGTCCACATCACAAAACCACTACACTTAATTTTGCATGATTGATAGTCTCTGCTTAACTGAGATCTAGGGCTGAGCCAGCCTGGGGACTTTATTAGCTCCCATTGTAGTAAGGGTGGTCCAGCCAGGTCAAAGTCGAGGTCAACAGTTGGACGGAGAAGGCACTAATTTTGCTTTGAAACAAACTGCTCTTCGTGAAACAAAGAACTTTACTTTCCAGTACTGTTTCATGACCAGACATAATCTCTCTAGGAATGAAAATATTTAAATATTATCTCCTTCACATTCTGCTTTTACTCAGTGTAAATGTAATATATCAAAACCCTTTTCAGTATTAAATGATCACTGATTCTGTTTGAAAGACATATTGTATACCTCATTCTGAATTTCCTACATGACATGAGCCACTGAGAATGCTTTTGTGCCTTTCTTTTCTCTATTGTTAAAAAAAAAAAAAAAAAAAACCAAGAAACCCCCTTAACATTTGATTAAATACTTCTTAGAGTAACTAGAAGTTTCCTTGGCTTACTTGAAAAAGCAATGATCTGCATAAAGTCTCTGAAATCTCAGTGTAGTTGTGAAAAGCAGCCATACTCTTAAAATACATTTTTATGTACTACTTATCTGCTTAGCATTGCCCATATGATCAGTTCTGCATGTAACATAAAAGTCCATTACTACCATGTTTTAATCCAAAGAAACAATAAGATTAGGACACTCTGAGAAAGCCAGACAGAGGGTAATTCAATGCATTGGGTTTGGTTGTGCATTTTGATTTCTGTTCTAAGGTACTTTTAGGTTAGAGCCAAAGAATAGGGTGCAGTGACATCACCAAGAGCTGAATCATAACTGGAATAACTCATGTTAGTCAGGTCCCAATTAAAAAATGAGTCTAAATCTATGAGAAAAAATAGATTTATACTTAGATTGTACTGAAGTTAGATGGGTGCGAGATGATTTGGCATTCAATTTTTTTTTTTTTTTTCCATGTAGGGAAGTCTATACTTAAGTTATACTCTGTACCTCTGGGATTTTGACATTCCCTCATTTTTAGAATGAATTTAACTGAAATATATGTTGATTTTTTTTTTTTCAGTAAATTAATTTCACTGTAATATTTTTAAGATAAAAAGAAGTTGGTTTTGCCATTTGAAGTGGAAAATCAGTATGAGGCTGTATTGAACTGATCTTCTGCAGATGCAAAGCCATCTTCTGCTGATGGAAACTGTGGGCTGTAGAGCAGCTGCTCAAGAAAAGAACAAAAATTGCTGCTTTTTTCATTTTCTTACAGTTAGGTAATAGACATTCAGTTTCAATACTTCAATGGATGAGAAGATGAAACACAGAAAAATTCAAATTCAAATCCTGAACATCTAAATTCTGGGAGAAGTTAGGATTTTAGATTTGTCTCATCAGTAATAAAGCAGGCTTTTGAAAATACTGGATTGCAAGTTTCACTGAGGTATACTCAAATGGACAAGACACTTGCATCTGATTCATTGGTGTTTCCTCATTTCTGGTGTATCTTTTTTTAGTATACTTATGTGCTTTATTAATGAACAGGTTTCACTATATCATTTTTAAATTAAAGAGCCACAGTTCCCTTTATTTATAGTTTCACTGAAATACTTACGAACATATGTATGACTCAGCTAGCAGTGAGGTCGTCCAATTCAGTTAAGACATTAAATGTATCCTGATCTGTCATTGGATTGTATCCCTAAAACAGAAGGACATGAAAGCTGGATCTATCAGAGGAATTAAACCAAAATTCTTGTCTTTCCTTTTTCTCATCCCCTGCAAACCAATAACTGATTTTCTGGCAGTGATTGATTGTATAGCTCAACTGAAAATGAAATCAGTATTTTAATATAAGAGGACTGCAACAAAAGAGGTCATCCTTTTGATCTTGAAGGAAAGCCCCTCTCAGATGAGGTGTCTTTAATAAAGGCAATGTGGACACTCAACATAAAAAAGTAAACAAGTTTTGGTTGGATTTATTTACTACTGTTTCAAAATCTCTATGCTACTAAAAGTCTTACAGAGGGTTTAACATTGCACTGTTGATAAAAGATCAAGAAGACAATACAGAACAACCTTGCTTTGTAAAAGTAAGGATTGAGTATCTGAAGACTTCTGGAAACAAAGTATGATGTGCAGTGAATTGGAACCATATGGAGGAGGGAAAAACCAAAGTCTAAGAAGTAAACATTAATTGACACTCATAGTGAAGATCAAAAGCTCCAATAAAATATCTCCCACAAAAAGAATGGAGAAAGCTCAGATCGGAAACTACATTTATATTCTGAAATTCCTTTCATGCTTCTTAAACTAATTCCTAGTACAGGAGACTGAGAATATCAGGTGCTTTTAAAATATATTACTGAAAAACAGCCTGATTCATCTTTGCATTCCCTCATTTTTACAGTAATGTAACAGAAATGTAACAATATCATTGTAACATGGGGAACAGTGCTGCCATGAGTTAAAGCTGCAATAGGTTGAGTATTTGGGTTGGGTTGGTTTTGTTTTGTTTTTTTTTAACTTTTCTGTCCACCCTGTTGAGTTATATTAAACAAATGTAAGAAAGCAATCTTCCTAATAAATTTTATGGTGATTCTTATGAAGGAAACCATACTGTAACTGAGTTTCAGTAGATTGACATATTTTCAGATGTTTTCTTCCACCTTCTTGATTTTCTCCAGCTATGTCTGGTTTTTTTTTTTGTAGAAAACAAGACAGCAGGGAATAATACCAGAAAACCAGTGATGTTATTACCTTTTTCAAAATTTAATCTCATTGACTTAACACATTTAACATTCGTCTTTAAAAATATATAGTACTTCATAAAGTCCTGTAATTTTGTCTTCAGGAGCTGAAAGAAAGATCTAAAATCAGAGTTTATATTTGTTTCATTCATACTTGCTTTTATAACAGAGCAGGTAATCATGTAAAGACATGTGTTTACACTCGTATATGTCAAAGTCTAGTATTGTTTTCAAATTATACAGGAAAATATTTCAAGATTAGCTGCTAAATAAGCATAATTTTGGTTCAGTGGGCAATCTTCTATTATTTCTTCTAAATATTTTTTTTAACCTCAGAAATAATACAATAGGAGGCTTTTTCATGTGTGCTTCTGATACTTTCCCAGGTCAGACAGCTGGTATATTTCTTTCTTTAAAGTAATAACTTATTTTATCCTATTCTATAACCTAATTCAGTTTTTTTGGGGGACATTTTCATTGGAAGGAATGCAGATATGCAACTTAAAAGGAAGATTCCTATAGATTGTCTTTAAAAACATTAAAATTGTTGGAAACTTCCCCCCCCCCATATTAAAGCAATCATAAAAATAAAGTTAAAGCTGGTTTTAATATTACCTGTTCATCTAGATTTTTTTTCTAGTGTTCCTAATTTATTTTTTAGGAGGCATAACGTGAAAATAATTGTTGAATTATTTTTAAGTGATATAGGGTACACTTGAGGAATGGACAATGCCAATTTCCTTTGGAGTGACAGTTTTTGAGAGAGCTCCTGTGGCATGCCCAGCCCATTGCTAAGAGCCAACATAGAAGCCCAGGGAGCTATTGTCCTTCCTCCTTTCATGGAGGTATTCTGAGGCAACTGAGACCTTTGATGATGTCTAGCAAGAAACTGAACCACATGTACATGTGTGCTGGTCCTAGACTGATATGGCTATAGAAATTAAAAAAAGCCCAGTGACATCTATCTTTTACTGTCCAGCAAATATGGTGTATGTTAGCATGTCACTCATATCCCCAATGTACCTAGCACTTAGAGTGAAATGAGGCTTTCTTCCTCAGGAATATGCAACCTATAGGTAGTGAAGGGACAATGTAAACACAAGACCCCAGGGTGTTTATAGGACGTGGCAGAAGGAGCGAGGGAGGATTTTTTCAAGGAATAGTTCCATTCTGGGAGGTTTATTTTTTGTGAAGGATAGTGGATGAGACAGCATTGTCTGCTTGTTCCAGATGTAAGACACGGTAGGAAGAAACACAAGGTGTAGCCCGGATGAAGGAAAAACAGAGCAGAACAGAGAGTGACTGGGGAGAGCAACAGTGTCAAACTCCAGTGTGAGATTTTGTCACATTCATTATGTTTACAAGACTCTTCTGCCATCTGCCATTGCATCACTGAAGGTTGAAAAGAGTAAACCATGCGTGACACACCTGCAGTCACCAATGCCAAGGGCAAACACTCCCTAGGCACACCACTTAGTTTTTCACCAGTTTAGTCCCACAGAGAGTACGTCTACAAATTCTCTGCTGGAATTCCCAGTTCAAACAGGAAGATGTGTACCTACACATTTCAATGTGCAATGCTTCTAGCAGCCTTTTGGGCAACTTCTGGAGCTGAAAAATGCTGTTTCCTAGCCTAGAGGGTGACACTAGGCAATACAAGGCAGATATCTGAACTGCAGAATTCATGAAACACTTTGTTGTGAAAAGCAAAACACAAATCCAGCATTGCCTAGAAGGGGAAATTTGAATCTGCAAGCTCTTAGACTTTAGGTGCTGATAAGGGAAGGGATCCTGCACTGCATTTTGAAAAAAGTACAGTAAACACAGTTCCAGTCAGAACAGGTCGTCTAAATTTTTTCCTGCCTCAGGCTTAACATGACACTCAAGTACTACTTCATGTGAAAAGAAAGAGCAATTCAGCACTTATAATGAACTTCACTCACCCAGGTAATTGGATGAAATAAGGGAGATTCAAGAAGCTTCTGGGAGAGTTATTCCATAGATGAAAATTAAAACCAAACCCATTACCTATAGGAGCAGACTCAGATATTGGAGCTGGGGTAGTCCACCAGGATTATTTATACATTTCTTTTCCTGCTCACTGCCCCTGTGGCACTGGAGGATGATCATGCAAAGGTGTTGTGGCCCCTACTTCTGAGTGGAGGAGAGATGGTTAGGCTGGCTTCTCATCACGTGGGCACAGATTGACTGTATGGGGCAGGGAATATGGGAGGCAAGTGATGTCTTTCACAAGAGGAAGGAGGAGGAATGCATGATCCACAAAGAAGCATGAAGGGTCCCAAACTCTATTTTTATTCATGACTACCAAGATTGGATGACTTTGCTTTAGATTTTCAGCCTTCATGTTGTCTCCTGGTTTTTTCTCATACCAGTATAGTTTCATGATTTTACACCATCGTTCTTAGGATTTGTGAGCACAGACTTAGGTTTTTTTGCATGGCATATGATCAGTGAGGAGGCGAAAAAGATCTTTGACCTTCATTCTTTTGGTTCACTACACCCTAAGGAATACCCTTATACTCTCAGAACCCACTTTTTAATTTTAGTTTGTTCTTTTCTTATCTCTCCTCATAAGCCATTTCTTTTCAAACATTTCATTGCTTTTGTTGTATTTTTTTCTGAAACCTTTCCTGTTTGTTGTAGTGCATTTCATCTTTTCATCTTCAAATGCTATTTCAGTTCTGCATTGCTCATTAGCAGCACAAATAACTCTGATACTTCCAATATAAACACCATACAAGTGTAAGAAGAAATATTCATTATAGCAGAAAATAACTGCAAAAGAAAGTTTGATATCAAGGCTAAACATATTCTACTCTTTTACTCCAGTAAATGGAAACATGGCATCAGTAATATGCAAATTTATAGCTTTTTCTCCATTTCTTACTACACTGGACAAAATCTTCTGTTCCACCTGAAAATGTTCTGCAATTATGAAGTTAAAATGCAATTCCTAATAATTTCTTGGGCAGTCACAGGGTGGGGGAATTGACTTTGTTTCAGCGCTACCTTTGTTAGTTTCTTTGTTTTACTTTTTATTATTATATTCCCAACATAGGGAAGTAAAAAGAATATGTAATGAATTTTTAGAAGTATTCACACAACAGAATAGTTTATCATTTTCAGTCACTAGAGTCTTATATAATAACACACATACTACATAATAACATACATTTGTGAAGCATTTAGGAAATGTGTGTTATTTACCTGATGGAATAAAATAACTGCCTCAAAGCTGCTACAGTCTTTAGAGTAAACGTGTTTTGGCATGCAGACTAATTATAAAACCACATACTCTTCACCTCATATGCTATAATTATACAGCTTATTGTACACATGTATAGAAAGGCATACTTCCTAAATAGAATTTTGTCAAGATGGTTCATAATAGTTACTTCAAAGTCCTTATGCCTATCATGTAAAAGAAGTACTTAGATGACAAATGAATCATTTTCAGACACTTTTACTTATTTGTTGTTTGGGGGTACTGGGAATGCTTAGTCCATTTAGGATTTTAAACAGATAGATCATAATAGGCAACACTGTGAGCAAGTAGTAGTAGTAGAGTATGATGTCTTTGTAAGAAAGTGACAAACTGTCTGTTAAAACCTGACTTCATATTCAAGTATGTCATATGCCCTGGTGCAAAGTGTTAGCAAAATGGCCACTGCAGAGTGCTGACTGAAAGGCCCTGAGATCCCAATCCAGTATGATGAACTCAGTTTACTTGTATATGGACACAGCAATGTGTTACATGTGTAGTATGTTGTCAATGGTGAGATATAGATACCTCTGAAGTTCTACAGGGTCAAACACAGTCCATACAGAATATACAGCTAAATTATCTTTTCAGTTTTTTTAAAGGAGAGTTTCACAAATAAAATTACTCCTTTTGGTGAAAAGGAGAGCCTCTATGGTCCACATAGTGCATGTATGTGAATGTTTTTGATGTGCATAATTTTTTTACACAAACATCATCAATTTCAATTTTTTTTTTTTTTTTCTTTTTGTCTCATATTGCCACTGTGGACACAGATCTGTGCACAGTAAAATTGGCCACAACCTTTCAGGAATACACTTGGCTTTTTATCTTTTTTCTTTACAAATCAAGGATGTTATGATTACATAAACCAAAACAATTTTTGGTTCCTACACCAAATGTGTGGAAATATCTATTTTATTATAATTTTTGTTTTCAGTATTTAGTTTCTACAATACATACGGAAATTATAAGTGAGTTATTTTGAGGTTAAATAGTTTGATTGGGAAAATTAAAATTATCACCTAATTAAATTACAGCAACATGATTTGCTCAACCAAAATCAGGGCTTCCTTGTTATACAAATAGGGACATTTTTAATGTCAAAAACCAAAACAGAATTATTAGGAATATCACCTTATAAAGGATATAAGATATTTGAGAACTGAAGCTATTAGGAGGCATAGGAATATAAATGGTTAATAAAATCTGTTACCTCAACAAACACATGTTTATATTAGCAGTGGTTAGACATGCCTTTTCAACCTATGTAGAACCAGAAGATGGATAAATTATAATTCATTGTGAATTAGGGTACCTAACCTGAGATGCCCTTTGCAACACAAGGTCTAGGGTTTTTTTAAAAAAATCATTATTATTTGAATAATATAGAATGCATTTTGTAAACATTCATTAAAATAAAGAATATTATGTTAGATGGATAATGAAGTTGGAAAGATAGAAAGGACACCCTAAATAATTCAGCATATGACTGTCTTTATGTACGCAGTGTGTAAAGCCTTGCACATTTCCTTTCTCACAGCAACAAAATGATAACACTAGACAGCTGTGATACCTAGGAAAGGACCTCTTACTTGAAGACACTTTTTCTTTTATTTTGAATCTACATTTGGTACTACAACTAATTTAATATAAAACATTTCAAATTATATAAGCCTTTTATACTAGAGGCATATAAATGACTGCAATCATTACTCTTAACATAAACCAGAGACAGTTTGACCTCTGCAATGTTTTATTGTTCTGTGTCAGAGCAGTGTGACAGCTACTAATTGTTAGCTGTTGTTTTTTGTTGCCTAAGGGATCAGCTAAAGAAAAAAAACTCAGAGAATTTGAGGGGAAGACAGAAGGAAGGTTACACAGTTTGCTATCATGAATAAATATTTACAAGGCATCTTCACCATAAAGTGTAGGTGTTTAGAACAATGTAGGATACTTTCGAGTCTGTGATCACTAAATTATGCAAGCTAGACAAAAGACCCTCTATTAGATAACCAAAATATGGAAGTTGTGTTAATAAGAGTACCTCCATTTATTTATCGAAGCCACAAAAATTTCAAAAAACACAGTATATTTTCAGATGTTAGTTACTTAACTACATTCTCAGTCTGAATGGTTGAATTTAATGGTGTGTCTATTATCTGGTCTGTGACTGTGTTTAGGCTGACAGTACTATTTTTCTTAGAAAGAGGCAAAGATAAAGACTAAGTATGTGTCTTATAAGAAAAAAGAATTAAAGAAATTAAGTCCATATTCTGAATAGTTTTGAAAAGACAAAACCCACAAATCTTTACTAAAGAAATACAAGATATAGTGCATGGATAGTAAATATTTAAGGAGTAAAGTTTCATTTCTTTTAAAACCAATGGAAAAATAATGAATTAAAACAATCTCAAAACACATAGTTACACATTTTTGGGAAAAGATCAATCTCAAATGTCTTCTTAAAGTCAAATCATTAAATTGACTTAAGAACATGCTATATAGGGATTTAATAAAAAAATTGGCATATATAGGCCAATAATCATTACTGTTCATCATAAAACCAGAAACAAATGCCTCCATAATCCCTATACTGGACTATAATAATATTTTAACAGATATGGGACTCAATCCCACTTTCATTAGACTCAATGGCATACCTTTAATTTCACTAAGAAACTGGCATTTTTTTTCTATTCAACAACACACCTGTTAGAAAACAGTTATGATGGATACATATTTTTTTCTTTTGTTTAAAGAAGAAAATATATAATATGATTATACCATACTGCATAATCTATTTCAAGAAAATGTAGAGGAGAATGTGGCCTACCATAAGTTAATTTATTTCATTTTTATTTTTAATTAGTTAATATAGACATGCTCATATATCTCTACAGTATTTAAGAAGATAAAAACTTCTTAGTCATTTTACACTTTGAAAGTATATAATAAAAAGCATATATAAGGAAAACTGTTTAAAATGATAGGCACATTAAAGATTTTGTAGATCTTGTAACCTCTTCCTAAGGTTATAAAAAGTTTTATATTATTTGAATTACACAAAACTCTTCTTATGATGTCCCCAGATTACTTCTGCAAATTATGGGATAATGTTAGATTTCTGTGGACTATAGAAGAACAGTATCCAGATCGTGAAATTATCCTCTTCTATAAGGGACAGTTTAATGATCTGAATGTGAACACACAATGCACATTCCTAATAACAGAGAGAAGAACACAGGATATTCACAAATGTTAATAAGAAAACAGACCAAAGAAACATGTAATAATCTATCAGTTCCTGTGCAGACTATTGCAAGTTTTATCTCTCAAGTAGTGGAAGATAAAAAAAACAACTTAAACAAGGTCTATTAGCAGTAAATACTTCTGCCAATATCCCTCACAGTAGGGAACTCCTCCAGCAATTTTCACGATTAATTACCAGTGGCAAGCGTATTCATAATCTGGTGTTAATTTTGCAGTGTCTGAATGAACTTGGCTCTGGCATGCTCCGTTATTGTTTCCCTGCTACTAGTAGGATGAACTACTTGCTCAGGTCATGCTGTGTCAAAAGAGTGCTAATGTGTTTATATAAACACTACAAACAGCACCTGCTTTAACCACACTTTTTATTATCTTTTTCCATCACCAGTTAGAACATAAAATCCTTTGGTGAGGGAATGTAAATGACCAGAAATTGTTACTAGAGTTTATGTTTGGAAGAGAAATATCAAATACAGGCAGGAGATGAAGCCAGAACAAAATGTCTTTATAACTTCTTTGAATCAAAGCTTTTTTTGTCCTTATTTTACAAGGTTTGGAGAGACCTTAGTGGCTGATTTGTCAGCTGCTTCTGAACACGGTTGTGCTTTCACTGAGAGCATCTCTAGTTATCAAGGCAACGAAATACACAGAAAGAAGGAATGAAACAGACAAATGTAATACAGACTTTATGTTGATTTTATTTTTTCTATTTTTTCTACTCTCAGTAGAGTAGAAGTACTTCCTAGATGACTAGACATGTATTAACAAAGTGCTGCAGCATAGCAGTGCTTAACAAAAAGAAGGACATTTAGGCCATACAGTATAGCTTTCTGTTCCTCCTTACTGTTCATTCACACTGATTTTTTTTCATGTCATCAACTGGAATTAAGATGGTATCCATGAAATAGCATGTAATGAAACCTTTTACAATTCCAAATAAAATCTGAATTATTCCTAGCAAAAGACTCACAACTGTAATTCCACCCCATAGGCTTGAGAAAACACAAATTTTAGTGGGCTGGGTGCACTGGTGAAAGGCATGGAACTAACTGACATCATCATCACACCCTGAATCCAAAAGTCATGAACTAATATATTCAGCCAACATCAGCTAATATATTTTCTCTGCCAGCTGAGAAGAAATACAGCCTAGGACCCACTGAAGCTAATGTAAGTTCTCTATTTATCTCCATATTTTTATACATGACATTTTCCACTGTCAGCACAGCTAAGGCATCACAATACTTTGATGTCTGCAGCAAAATGTTATTGAAATAATATCCCTGTCCCAACACTGGATCTCCAGACTTCATCCAAAGCGGTACATTTAAGAAAAAACAGCTTAAGACAAGATAATGTACATACCAAATTATCATCTCCAAGTGTGGAAGATACCCTTAGCCATGTCCAATGTGTCATTATTTGAGAGCCTGAGGAAAACCATGGATTCTCTTTTTCTTCTCTTCTGAGCTTCCTACACTGTTGCATGCAACCCCTGATGTATGTTATAAAAGGATCATATCTAAGGGGTTTTGTTTGTTTTTTGTTTGTAGAAGGTAGAGTTTTGTACTGAGGCTGTGTTAACAGTGGTGGGTTCCATGCCTGTAATGTACAATGTAACCAAATCTATGAAGGTGGTGCCAAATGGCTGCAGAGTGGGTGGGAACAATGGCCCACTCAGCAGGATGAGGCATGAGCAAATAGAGTCATTTGTGGAGAGCTAAAAAACATATGGACCCTGCAGGAGCACAAGGTTCCTGCTTATCTCCTGAAGCTACCAAGGAGCCTGCCCTGACCTTCATTGTGGAGGAGGAGCCACCGAGTAAAGATTAGTTGTCATGTCAGGAGTGAGGGTCTGAGTCTCAGCACTGCAGGCAGAGCCTGCAGCAGTTGCCTTCCCTGCCACAGGCCAGGACTACCAGACACAGAGTACACCCAGCAAACAGTCCCTGCAAAGGGCAACTTTTACTTTAATACGTGCACAGACAGAGAGCCTGATAGAAACAATGACTGATTCTGGATTAAATATACTGCTCCCTTCAAGAGAAAGATCAAAGGTAGAACAGAACTCTGGATACCAACAGGAATTTAGAGTATATTGGTATCAGCAGCAGTCTGGATATTTGAAAGTGAAATGTGTTCGTGACCTGTTGCTTATGACATTACTTTTTGGCCTCCTAATCTGCTCAGGCATAGAGGTCATGGAATTGCAGTGAGATGGAAACTAGAACCCAGTTTCATGTGGTATTTTCCGTCTTAGATAGGCAGGACAAGGTGTTTTGCCCTGAAGATTGCTAAAGAATTGGATCCATGCTGTTCTCTGGCAAGGGTACATATGGCATAATTAAACTCAGACAATACAAGAAGGAGTGAGTTTATGTAAGCTAGAATAAATATTTGTTATAATCTTGTCATCCTGAAAGAAAAAAAAAAGAAAACAGAGGTAAGAGCCTACAATGGGACATATTTTTACTTTTCTCAGTGCCTGAGCACAGAGTAGACAACTTACCCAGGATGCAGCTCCATCTCCCTGTTCTTCCAGTACACAGCCACCAGGCTGTACTTGTAGCAGCTGCAGGATGAATTTGAGCTAAGAAGATGGACATAATCAAAGTACACCACGCCTTTTCCATGTATTGGCCCCATGGGTCCCCTCAAGTGCAGTGATGGGAATGGATAGGTGGAATGTGGCTCTTAAGCAGTGAAGCTCTACCAACTGTATGTATGCACTTGTAAGCATTTTCCTTATGACAGAATAAAGTCCACCATTGAATGGTAAGAGCTTTTTACTTCGTTTATACTGTCTTTGTGTAAGAAATGGATGATGACCTAGAAAGCTTCCTCATGCATCCTGAAGAGTCCAAATCCAGCATACTTGCTGGGGTCCTCTTATTTAATACATACATGTGTTTCATCAGGAACTTGATTACAGTGATAATGGTCTTAATTAATGCTATGTCATCTTATTGCAAAATTTAACAAGCATTCAACTTCTTAATCATGTCTACCTCCAAACTTAATTGGTCAGGAATTCTATAAACAGCAGTGTCTTAAAATTTCTTGAGTCCTCTGGATTTTTAAAGTAAAGAATGAATATAGCTATCTGCAGAAATTGTGTACTACATTCATGATCCTGCTGCTTTGCATTTATAGCAAAGAATCAAAAAAAGTCTCTGTAGTTAAAAAAAAAACCAAACAAAAACCAAATATATATATATATACATATATATATATAAAGGAATCCACCTATTTTAAGTTGGTTTTGGTCATTAATATCTTCATTCTTGATGCTGGGTAATTACACAAGATATTGACACTTGAAAGAAAATGTTTAATGATGTGCTAAGAAGGAAAAATCCCCCAGTGAAAAAGGAATGCCTTCTTTAATTTTATGTACTTGACTTGATTATTTATGTCTTGAAATCTCCAAATGAAAAATATTTAATTAAACTAAATTGAAATTGACTTTCAAGATTGAAAATTATGTATCTATGATTCTATTTATATTCGTGCACATCTATATTGTTATTTATTTAGCATGTTGCTGCAATGAGTTTAATCGTCTATCTTCTAGTATGTTACAGAATAATGTAAATGTTTCTTTAATACTTTACAGTTGTAAAAAAAAAATATTTAATTCTGACTATTTCATGTTAGGAAAAAGAATGAACAAGTAGCTCAACAGCTATGTAATCCTTTGAAGCAGTTTTTTCTCTGGCTTTTACTGGAAGGCAGCAAAGCACAAATTCACTACAGATATTCTGTCTGTGAGCAAAGGCTGATGCAAGGAATGTTCCACTATGTTCCACTGAGGACTGCTTGGTTTTGCTTTGTATTTTGTTTTGCTTTGTATTGAGGATGGCAACAGACTGCTATAAGCTATAAATGTTGTGTGAAATGAAACGATTTTTTTCAGTTCTTTGAAACAACATTGACCGTTGATATTCCATTCATTTCCAGGCTTGATCTAATAGGTAGCTCAGATGTACTCAACCAAAAGCTGAAACCTCTGTAGATATTGATTATCATAAGAAAACCCAGTGTCATCTACAACTCTTTAAAATAATTTATATATAAAAGCAATGTCTCAATTAAACAATAGGATATAAAATGTCATGAAATATCATTTTACTGTGAATGAAATTTTTATTTTTTTAAAAATCAGAAAATCTAATGGCAAACTATTACCCTGAAATAAACTGATATTGGATACTACTGGGCCTACTATGGATTCACAGCTCACATGTGAAACATAATCCCTTCTGAAAAAAAGGAAGAGTTTATAAATGGTTCCTAGTGTTTTTTTGAGACTAATTTACACTGCAAAAATCAGATAATTTCTCCAGTTTGAAGAAATCCTGATGAAAACAGAGGTAGGAAATGGCTCCCATACTGGACATTTCAAACTCAAATTGTTCAAACTTTAAGCCCACACATACCTAAGTATCTTTTCTCATCTTTGAAAAACAGATGGTGTTCAATATTTCCAGGTCTTATAATCTGTGATGCAACAGTCCTGGGGAAAAGAACCTAAGCAAGATGAGTCTGAGAGAAAATTCAGGTCAGATTTATATCATTTGGGTATTAAGGGACTGAAATACCACAATGATGCCTCATTTTTTGCAAAGAAAACACACCACTCAACAAACAACAGAAGATGTAGGTGAATGTGTATCCATATTTAAAAGGGAAAGAAGACAGAGCTACAGACAGAGAAGTTATTTAGCTGTTACTGAAGTGGATGGGGAGGAGAGAGCTGTTTCCAATAAATGCAGCCATTGCTTTCTGGGACATATGGAATAAAAAACTTCACTGACCTAAGATGTCACTATGACCAGATGTCGTAATTTTTTCTAAATTTAGACAGGAAAGAATTGCCAGCATGTTTTGCATTTACAGCTTTATGCTGCCAGGAAACTCAATGACTTCTCTCAGCAATTCCTTTTCTAGTCTATATCCAGCTTCCAGTTCAGTTTTGAAGCTGTCCATTAGGTAGAGTTTATTTAGGTATCACTTAGAATTAACTTTTTTTTACTATTTCTCTTTCACATACATATGTGTGTTTGCCAAGGTCAGCCTCCTGCTTCTGCCAGATTTTTCTCTTGTCATGAGCTCTGCTAATTCCTATTTATCTGTTATGACAGTACTGAAAAAACCTGGGAACATTCAGGTGGAATGGACATAGCTGCCCTCCTTTGGCTTCTTCTCTTATTCCGTGTCAGAATTCAAAGGCTGAATCAAGAAGTCAGAACTTAAATAACTTTTCCTAACTCACTCATAAGAAAGAGAATGAGGCACTGCTAGTCTAGTTGTAGACTGTTTAGCTCTCCAACACCTTGTGCTTCATCATTCACAGAGGAGTTTAGTATGTTACTAGTAATGGTATTTACATGTTCTTTCCTCCCTCTCACCCTTTATGTGTTTCCAAAATGTTAGCCTAACCTCTCTCCCACTATCTAAAATTTTATATTAAGAATGCATCTCCTTGTAGATATTTACTTTCCATAGAATAATTTTTTTTACCAGGATAATGCATTTTCTGCCTCTTCTACATTTCTTCAGGAGTATCAGCAGCATTGTTCACCTAAGGTTCACCTTCTGTTAACAGAATATAGACACTTGTTCTCCTTCTCAGTAAAAAGAGACTCTACTGAAACTGCAGTACTTCTTCAGAGCAGCAGCAGTGTACTAATTTCAAAGTCATTAAAAAGTTTTGAAATTTTTTTACTGAGAGGTCAAAGGGTAATCCACATTTTCACATTTTTGATTTCTTCATATAGCTAATTTAAAAGCAGTGAAGGGTCCTTTTCAAAGACATAGTGGTACAACAAATTTGTTGCAATGTACTCTGGGATAGGTAGAAGAAAGGAAAATGGAGACTGACTCCAGAACACAACAGAGAGATGCCCCACAGTTGATTAGTTCACAAGTCAGTTAGAAGCTCCCCTTATTTTAGATTCTAGGCAGGTCACCGTTTTAAAAATAGAAATTATTCCTAAATTCCAGATTGGAAAATTATGCCTACTGTAAATTATTTGTAAATAGTAAGACACTGCTAACAATAACTCAGTAAATCAATCATGAGTCTTTCAATAAAGAATCTAAAAGAAAAAAAACTATCTGGGATTGAGTTTCAACACTGAATGTGCAGAATAAAGAGTGTAAAAATAAAATTAAAGAAACAATCTTGCTAATTAGAACTAGCCTAAAATCTTAAATACTTCAATTGATTTAATTCCTAAATTACTCAAGCCTACTCAGTGTCAGTTTCAAAGCTTAATTTTCTAATGCTGGATTTAATACTTCTGTCAAAGGTGTAAGAAAGTCACAATCAAGCTGGGGTTTTTTTTGGTTTTTGGGTTTTTTGTAAGTTTGAAGAGTAGAAGTACAAATCTAAAGCATGAAAGCAGTTTTGTAATTTTTGTGAAGACAAAGCATAGAGTTTCTGCTATGAAAGATGATAATTAGAAAGACAGAAAGGTTTGACATAGTAATCTGGTCACCACATCACAAGCACAATTACAATCTATCTCACTCAGTATCACTAAAGAAAATGGTTATGTTTAAGGTTTAAACATATAACAAAATAAAGAAGAGCTTATGTTTTCTATCTAAACAATAAAGATGTAGGTGTCATTCTGAAGGTTTCTGAAACTATCCTGTACATCTATTTTAGGCATGGAATATGTAGTCAGATATGGCACTATCCAAAGGGAACAAAGTTATCTACTTCTTGAATGTCCAAGAAATTGCTTATTTTAGGAGTGCTCTGTCTTTAAAATAGGTAGGCACAAATTAACTGCCTAAAGAAAATGAGGTGAATGAATCCATGGCCTTTCCTATGTATGTTTTATATGGGCAGGGTGCACTTTCTTGGACAGTCCTGCTTGATTTAAATGCAAAAAGGCAACAACAGCACCTATCAGGCTCAGAGGTAATGTAGCATCACTTTAATTCTGTGTTTCTCCAGAGAACCCCACTGTAAAATATTATGATGAACAGAGGAGCTTTGGATTTTCCTGTCTTGCCATGTGTTGTGCAATGTTTACTGAGGTCTTACAGTTGAGGAGCGTAGTCTATAACATAATAAACCCTTAATTTGGCTAGGACTATATATATTGGACATTGATGTGAAATCACAGAGAATCTTTTGGAAAGTTTATCCACGTCTACAGAAACAGAAACAACTGAAAAAAGGAGATGATAGACGATTACCATGAACCACAACAAAAAGTGACAAGCATTTTCAAATTTTAAAAAAGGGTTCAGCTAAACAAATTTGGAAAATTGGAATCGATATAATTATCCCTCTAATTGACATCAACATCTAGAACAAGCAGTATTTGATAATTCATTTTCAGATTTCCTATTTGTCTGGGATCAAACATTTTTAAGCTTCCCTCAGGCTCACATTTTGCTCTATCTTGCTGTTTAAAAACCTGGTTCCTTAGGATTAAAAAAAAAAAAGAAAAGAAAAAGAAAGAAACCTCCAAATTAAGAGTTTTTCCATATGTAGAAATCTGATTTTTTTTTTTTTTTTTTTTTTTTTTTTTTTTTTTTTTTTTTTTTTTTTTTAAACCAGGTCTGTATTCCATTCCTGCAGAAACTTTAAGATTCTTTAAAAGTATGCTCAAAATTAGGTGAAGGGTAAAATTATGAATTTCCCACTTGGAAGAAAGTGGCTTAAATTCTATCCAATTATTTGCCATGGCAACCAGCTAAACACAAAAGGGCTGGAATGGATGTAGAGTACTGCCTCTATAATCATCACTGTATGTCCTTCAAATCATGGATATGCAGCACCACTATCCCAATCTACTTCAGGGCCATAAGCCTACATGGTAATTATATGCTTTGGAACACTCCACTTAAGTGCATCAATAATACACTGAGTGAACATGTTCTTTAATTCTGCACCTGTAAATGGAGAAAAAAAAAAAAAGAAATATATCAGAAAATGGAGAAAAAAAGAAAATTAGACGATTACATTATTTTTAACCTACCTTCATGATATACCAAGTCCCACAAACTGCTTATTTTAAATGATGTATTAAAAATCAAGAAGTGAAAATGCTGGGTATCTTTCAGAACTATGATATATGTTTATACATAAACAAAGAAAAACAAGGAGCTCCAGATTAAGGGCCTCATTCCATCAACTGTTTTTTTTTTTCCATGGGGCTTGCTGTGTTTCCACCAGTGGATTTCCACTAATGGATTTCCATGAGTTTGCAGGGGAGTCATTTTGATGGTTGGAAAAGTGATTTGCAGAACTGGGCCCCACACAGTGGCATACATAGAGTCCACCTTGACCCTCATATATGTAAGTGTCTCTTATTAAGGGTTATGAGGGAGAAAATGTAACTTGCCTTTTGCTTTTCAAAAGTGATCTAGGCAAATTGGGCCCGGATTGAAGACCTGAAGATGTGAGTTCCTATCTGGTTCTGTCACTGAGCAGTTAAAGCTTCACCTTCATGTGCATATTTGCTCTCCTACTCTTCCTCTTCTCGGTCTTTGACTTGGTGGAGCAGGAACTGTCTCTTATTTTCTGTTTGTACAGCACTTTGCACAATAGATCTCCACTATGCCTGTCTGTAGGTCAAGAAATAATGTATTTTGTGTACAGTCAAAATAAATTCAGGTTAGCTTTGAAGTTTGTTTGTTCTGTTTCAGGTCTAATAAAGGCGTGTATGACCTTGTTTATTTTTTCCAACTGTAATAGCTAGCTTGTAAAAAACTAATATGTCACCCCATGAATATTATGTTGTTTATGTTCTTAGACTATCAACAGCTATTATGAAAATAATAATTATTAATTATAATCTCTAATGTAATTAATCCTACAACTACACCTAATAGAATTTAGTTGACTATTATTATGGATGTTACATTGTTTTAGGGAGCCAACTCTGATTAAACATGTGGGTCTAATGGTGAACATGAAGTGTCAATTTGGAGCTGTGTACTTTGTTGGAACATCAGTGCATTCTTAGTTGTTTTTTTCTTAGACAAAGAAAGGGAGCAGCTCACGTGAGTGAACAACGGCAGCACATCAAAAGCTAAAACCCCCTCAACTTTCTTAAACTGATTAATTCTACCCCCAATATCTCAGCTCACACACAAACTTTAAAAATGTTTATCACTCCACTGAGACAACTTTTGAACTTGTGTTAGAAATTATTGTTTATGTTATATATTTAACATACGTAACTACTGTTAAATAGTAGTTTAACAGTTCTGAAGTGGTAAGATTTAATAAAAACTCAAGATTTTAAAACATGTAGATGCTTAAACCTCACAATTCTGCAAAAATATTGAAACTGTGAAATGATTGTCCTTTGAAATTACGAATATAGACAGCAGATGTGGAGAACCCATCAAATATAATTTAAACAACACCAGAAGCTTCATGACTTCTAAGCAGATGTCCTGATTTCTGAGAAAACAACTTTCAGATTTTGAGTACTTTATGTTGTTGATATCAGTATTTATTTATCATACTTTGAAAACAAAACAAAAAAAAATAATGAAAGTGTCTGGGAGAATTCTCATCTATGTGTCTCTCCTATTTCTATTGCAAGGTCCTAGAATATGTCATGGCCTGTGTGTCCTTCCAGAATACAAGCAATAAGACACCATAAGAAGTCTGTTAATGCTGGTGCTTAAATCTAAACCCCCTCAAAATAATGACCTTTATTTCTCTACGAAAATGGTATCTCTGACAATTAAAAAAAAAAAAAAAAAATGATTTCCTCCTGCTGCTAAAATTTTCAAATCTAACAATATTATAGAAGTTAAAAAAGTTCTCATACACATCATATTTATTCACATCAAAACAAAAGGAGTGCTTTAAGTCTAAATTAATTTCTGTAGTTTTCATTTAAATGCAAGAATGAAAAAGTAGTCTTACCTGATAGTCTTACCTGATTGCTCACAGATCTTTTACAATAAAAAATTGTTAAAGGTGGGACAGTGATCTGATTAGATATACATTTTACATCGCAGAAACTCTGTTTTTTGTGCCTGCTATACAATACATTTTGTGTATGAGGAAAACCATTAGAGCTTTATGAATGATCTGAAGTTCTTGTAAAACTGATGGGGGCAAAACTAGTTCAATTTTCAACAACTCAAACAGTGATGCTTTCACTGGCAATTGTTGTTGTTCCACATGGAAATCAAACTTCAAACAAATATGACATTCACTCTATTTGTATGAGAATTATAACCTCCATGACGTTTTTTTTCAGACAGTCTCTCAATGTGTGTTTTGGAGGGAAAAAAAAAAAAAGCAAAGTTCAATTCATGACTGTCTTATTTATAAGAAATTAATAAAAGTGTCAATTTCTCCATTCAACTGCTCTCCAACTATTAGTTGCAGCATCCTGGTAATCACAGCTATAGCAGTCACACAGAAATTATATTTCACATGCATTCCCTATTTTATTCTGAAGAATCTTAAGACATTTTACAAACCATATTTTCAAATAGCCATTGGGAAAGAAAGCCTTAAGCATAGCACCAAAGATAATGGTATGTTTCATGTGTTCTCAGAACACATGTTTCCAAATTAAACTCCTTGCTTTACAGAAAGAGCTCACACTGCATGACGTGATTTCTTCAATCACATGCAAGAGCCATGTGATCCCTCCTTATAAGTCTTACCATTTCCTTGCACGATGACTTGAAATTCTTTTTCTCTTCTTCATACACTTACTGAATTATTATTTCCACCTGCCCTCATTTTAGATTTGTGCTGGTGACTTCACTACAGCAACCAACTGGTGAGGCTGCTCACCTTACACCAGCTTCTGCACCTATGGCATGGGTGTCACCAGAATTTCTGTAGGGCCATGCACCCATAGGGAGTGGGTGTCTTCCTGTAGCTCCAAATATGGGAGAAGTGATGGATTCCTCTTCATCACCCAGATGTTGGAGCTGCCTCCATGGCAGTTGTCTCCTGTGTGGGGGCAAGGCACTCAGTGGTTTTTCTTACATATCCGAGCTCACACCTGGCCACAGAACAGGGATGACAGCAATTGCTTGGAGCCATTCAGGCAAACTGTGAATGAGCAATTGCATTAGTAAGATTTAAATCTGTTGTCTCATCTCAAAGACACTTAAAAATCCCAATTACTGTTGAAAATCCCATTTACTGTTACTGTGCTCAGTAGAACTTTATGTTGTATTCTCTGCTTCTTATGCATGTATTATTATTGTTGCTTATGCATGTAGGGTATTCAGAATCACAGAATCACAGAATGTTAAGGATTGGAAGGGAACTCGAAAGATCATCTAGTCCAACCTCCCTGCCAGAGGAGTACCACCTAGAGCAGGTCACATCGGAACACATCCAGAAGGCATTTAAATGTCTCCAGAGAAGAAGACTCCACAGCCTCTCTTGGTAGCTACCACTAAGGTCTTCAAAAGTACTGTCTTCCCATTATTATCACTACCCTGATGATCACAATAGACACAGTGGGGAACTGCTAAAGTTTTATTCACAACTGCCCTTAGTTCAAACTTTTCAGTAATAATATCAAGGTATATGAAACACTGGGGCTTACTTGAAACATGCTCGAATGAGAAAAACTACTCTACTCTCGTTTCTTTTTTTGTTCTAAGCATGTGATTGTGTATGATTTTTTTTTTTTTCAGTGCAACATTATTGTTTAGTTATATTCGTACTTGAGGATACAGGGGAGAGGTAGAAGAAGCTACTAAAATGATTTGAAAAGTGTTGCTTCCCTAAGACCTGAATATTTTTGTATGACCAAACCAACTCTGTATTATCAAGCATGGTCTACATCTCTAATTGAAATTAATAGGTAACATTAGTCATAATATGTTGCTTTTATAAATTTATATACAGGAACATAGAACTAAATTTATGTCCACTGCTGAGAAATTTAGGCCATTTTGTATTAATGCAACAACGATGCAGACCTGTCAGCCTTAGATACTTTTTTTTTCTCACACAGCAGTGTAATTGTCAATTATTAAAATAATTTAAGAGGAAAATTTCAAACTGGTTTCTTTTTTTCCATTACCAAAACCTAAATCTCATAAATTCATAGCAAATTATCAATCTTGACATTTGTTCCAGCAATAAAAAATAGTTCTTAGTTCTTATTATCAAACCCTGTAGCTTTAGCAGATCTTGAGAGAGCAATTAAAGTAGAAGAAAATGTCAAACCAGTTAACTCTATGTGATCTTGCACTAGTGTTTGACAATACCAAGTTTTCTTCTTGGGTGGATTCTCAGAGATGAACTGTAAGCCACTGCAACCAAGAAGTATGCTGTAAGAGCACCACCAGACTCTTCACTGTCAATACAAACAGTACTTCTGTAATAGCCAGTTAAAGGTATCCACAGCTGGGAAGGAGTGGTAATGTTTAAGATCCACTGTCCAAATGATCATAAATTCCAAACTCTTTGCACTCTAGGACAGTAATTGGTAATACTAAAGTAAGGTAACTATTAATACTTAATTTGCTTACCTCTGTAATCTTAATTACAATCTCAGCAAGAATGTCATGTTTTGAACAGGCAGATGAATAAAGAATAAAAAATCCGGTCAATAGGAACTATCTCTTGGTGTCATCTAGTGGTTACATTCCCATACTGCAAAAAGAAAATTGTGTGCAGTTTTATATATATATATATATATATGCTCACGCAAACACACACGCGTATAAAATATTTTTCTGTCTGAGTGGAGTAAAGGAAACTGCCATTTTTAGCAGACAAGGCAAGGTTAACATTTCTCTGCTCTTCACCCTGCCCTTTTTTCTGTGTCTTCTCATGAGGTCAAGACACATTGACAGGGAGCTCTGTTAGCATACAGTAGTGTGAAGGTGCTGTCTGCTGCCCCATTTAAACTGCTTGACTGAGCGACTGGGTGTTGTTAAAGGACATCCTCTGCCAACACAAGAGGCATTTCCTCATGGCTGACTGAGTAGCACTCAAGGGATGCTGACAACTTGAAATGACATGCCACCAATGTGATTGCACATGGCACAGGAGGAAGACTTAGATTAAAAAAAGAAGCATCCCTTGCCATATCTGCTTCTCCCTGTCCTGAGAAGGGAATGGTATGGCTGAGACTGAAACAGGCAGCACTGAAAAAAAAAATTTGTTGTGCTTTCTTATGTGAAATTTGAAAAAAAAAAAAAAAAGAAATTGTTAATACAGTTCAAAATCTTTTAATATATCATCCTTGGTAAAGGGGAAAGGCAATAAACATTTGCTTAGAGTGAGAATGGATTAAAACCCACAAATTTGGCCAGAGATACTATTCAGGAATATACATCATATCCAGACATGGAAGTCCTTTCTCAAAAAAAGTATATCCAGTAACACCACTGAATTGTCTATAACCTTTCTGGAAGTAGTGTAGCATGTTTTCTTGCAACAGGGAAGGGAGATTTATAGCCTAATAAAGTTTTTATTTTAGAAAGAAAAGACTGCAGTAGGCTTTGTATCTGAGTCAGTAAGCTCAGTTTGTATTTACTCATTCTAAGCCAAGATATCCAAAATGTACACTGATCTACTAGTAAAAGACATGATATCCAGAAAATCTTTTACTTCAGTGCTACCAAATAATTTTTGTTTGTTTGTTTGTTTGTTTGGGGTACTAAGAATTCAACCCTTTAGAAAATACTTTGAATAGTGATAACATCTACCTTTTATTGATATCTAACATCTTTACAAGTGCTTTGTTCAGACAGTTATGAATCTATACGTCTCCCATCACCCATACTTCAAAAAGATTCATTAAACTTGTTCAAAGCTGAGTACAATATGCAAATAAAACAAGTGTCTTAATGTATTCCAAAGACTATTTCCACTTTCCATATAGTTTTCAAAAAGTATTCTGATGATGGAAAATGGGAATATGAAGATAAAAAATTGTTTCAAAATTTGTAAAATTGTCTTTCTCATTTTTTGACAAGATGCACATAAAACAATGCTCCTTGGCTCTGCCTCTTAGCAGGGCAAAATGAGCAAATACCAAGGAATTTTTTTCTATTAGAGACTTTCATGGTGAGAGACAAGAGAGATTCTGGACCAAGAAAGACTGCTACTTTATCTGCCACCAAAAGAGTCCTGGAGCCAGTACTAGGCAGAAATAAAAAAGAGGGACATAAACAGTGACATTATGCTCCAGCAAACTAACAGACTCTAGGGCACCACCAAGCATAAGCCAGAGCAGCATAGAAAAGCATCCAAGTGCTGGAGATCCCATTTAGTCTTCTCCAAAGGTTCCCACTTACACAGCTACCTTGTAGTTAATGTCATAGGCACCATTTCTGCCCATCCAGTTTTGGGGGTACTAGACTACATGAACCTATAGTCTGAATCAGTATAGCCATACTTGTGTTTTTGTCTTTAATATTAAACATTTCACAAACTCTGAAGAATCCCTGCTCCAGGCTGGAATTGCATTACACATGGCATGTACATCTAGCATCTAGAGACTTTTTAAAAATTCAGCCTGAAATGCTTTTACATTTTAAACCTGATTAGAAATAACTCATTCAGATGGATGTTATGCAAGGACACTAAAATATTTACTGCTCTGCACAAAAATAACTGCTCCAAATACTGAATTTTAGCTGTAGGTAGAGAAACAAACCAGTAAAAAAAAAAAAAAAAAAGTAAAACAAATTATATAATTGCCTATGCTCTATCAGGCTGATTGAAATTCACTGGTAAAAATATTCTTAATCTTTTTAATGTTATCTTATAAATTGTCTCTAACATCTGGACTACAACAAAGCATTTAAACAGTGGTTTGCCTTTTTGCTTGAATAAACCATGGGAGCCAAAGAGTTCTTATATGTACTTAAAGAGAAGCACACAATTACTGCTTTAATTTTATTTATTTATATATACATATATTTTAAAATTGATTAAACACCAATACTTAAATCTGTTCTTGAACAATATGAAAGAATAACCCTACACTATTAATGGAATGACCTGCAGTTACGAGGTTTATTTCTCTCCTTATTTCATTGGCGTATGCTCATGATATCACTGAAGTGATATTTGCTATGTATTTCAAATCAAAATGGTTAAAACTGTTTCCTGTGTGCCAGGACGTGACACAGACCTGCCCTTGTGCATGCTTCAATGAGTCCTGGACTCCTACGATGGAAGCAAACCCCATGCTCTGCCCTTGAGCGTGTGGCTAGGCTATATTGGCATTCCAGGAGAACCTAACACACCATGGGCACACAGATGTAGTCTGTCATTGTGGCTTCTCTATGACACTCTATTTTAACATCTATATAGTACTATTAATGTCACTTTAGACTTAAAAAAAAAATTCATTAAATATTTGCTATGGATAGGTTTGATGAACACATATACCTGTCCCTACTGCTCTAAGTTGGACAGTAGGCCTGTGGCTATTGCTACATTTATTAATAATTCTAGTAATTTCTTTCCTGTGTGTCACTACTGCATTCCAGTATCTTATAAATGTTAATGAAATTTGTCAATGAAAAGAATCCTAAAGCTATGACTTGGAAATCTGATTGGTAAAGTTAAAATTGTAAAAGATGTCCAGAGAAATGACAAGAATAGCAGGACTGATATCTTGAGTTAGCTTTTATTTCTGACTACACTTCCACCACTCACAGCACAATCCCTGACAGAACAGTTTCATTTAGTTTAAGCACAGTAAAAAATCCTTATTCTGAATAGACAAACTGAAACTAGGTGGAACAAGACTGTTTTCATGTGTTGAAACCTGAGTCTGAACATGAGACCAACACTCAGGAAAGGCTGAGGAACTTAGAAAATAAGACAGGATGTGAAAAAGGGACAAAATGGAAATAAGGAAGTGACTTCAAAAAATAACTCAGAATCTTCTTCATGAAAGAATGAAAAAATATTTTTTTACAATGAAGGCTCCTAATTTTAATAGAAAAATTACAGTAACAGAAGTCACATTAAATACATAATTTATTCATTACTATTCATTGCTAATGATGTATCAGTCAGGAAAAAAACTTATACATTAGCAGAATTATATCACAATTATCACAAACTGCTATGATTTTTTAATCTTTCTTTAATTCAAGCATTCTTTTACAACAAAGTTTAAAACCAATGATTTTTTTTTTGTTGCTGCTTGTGGGACATTTGCAAAACTAATTTATATATAAGCAGTTTGTTAATTTTCTTTTGACTGTTTTTTGGTTTGGGTTTTTTTTCTTTTTTTTTCCCGCATGCATATAAAGTAATTTTATCGCCTAAATTTCCATCAGGAGACATAAGCTGATCACTGACTGACATTCATATGATACAATATGCTGTTTTATACTGACAAGTTAAAGAATTAACCAAATTTCTGTAGGAAAATATTACTCAGAAAAATATGAGAGTAAAACTGCGGGTTTAAGAAAACAGAACACCTTTCTGATAGGTAAACCTTGGAACTTCCTAATCTTAGTATTTATTTTGAAAATGTGACAAAAATGCTTTGTTTCTATTAATATCAAGACTTACAAAGTTCCTAAAATACAAGAACAACTAATTTGGCCATTATTTTTATTTGAAGATGCTGAATTCCTCCTCATATAAGACCCAGCAAAGACAAGATCAAATAAAATAAAATTTTCTATGCTGTCTGAATGGAAGAATTCTATTTCCAGCTGTTTCATTGCTGCTCCACTGTTTAATGCACCAGTTCCAGCAGGGTTGTTTTACTGCACTTCCCAAATTGAAAATTACGTTAAAGGAACACTACTTCTTTCCAAAGGTAAATTACATTAAGTGCTGATCCAGGGACAACTTGATATAATAAGAATACTTTTGTAACTTTTTCCCCATGTAGCCATAACCTGATTTTTCTCTAAACACAGAGAAACAAAAGTTATAACTCAGGAACTAAAGTACTAACCCTTTTTAACAGACATTATTTTCAAGATTAATGTTACCTTGTAGAGTTAGCAAAAAGCTAGATATTGTCCACTTTTTCTCTTGATGTTTGGCACCTTCCTATGTGAATAATCCCATGGGGGAAAAGGGGGAATATTCCTATTTCCTACTTTAGAAATTAAATTGAAGTATACAGATAATGTCCACCACAAATACTGTGATGAGAATATAAGACACCTTTAAAGCTTCATTCAGAACGACCAAAGGTGCAGGGTTAGGTGCTTTGTATAATACTTTGAAGAGATTAACTTCTGTGGTGTGATATGAGAAACAGAGGCAAATATTAAGATCTGAAATCACAATATTTATTATGCTCAAAAAAAGCCTTCTTTATTAAATAAAGTGGTACATAATTATGAATGGCAAAATTCAAGACACAGATGATTAATTTGTGGTTCTGGTCATACAAAAGACTCTTCAGAATTGGTACTGCATATTCACCTTCATAATTTCATATAATACATTTTATAATGCGAGTAACATTATCCACTCAAATAGGGTTATTGCAGTTACAAAGACTTATTAACATTATTTTTTTTTTAATTCAAGTTTTATAATTCATAAATAATGTCAAAATCAAGTTTAGGTTAAAACCCAAGGATTAATCCATTTGATACCTACTCACTAACTAAAAATATTTGCTCTATTATAATTATTATATAATTTTTTTTTTTGTGTCTGTGAGGAAAACTATATCAGAATTCTGTCTTTATTAATGATTTAGTAAGGAACTTGTTTTCCATGATGAAGGCAATCTTCATCTGGTCTATGAGCACAGCTTTTAAGGTGGGTTTTTGTTGCTGTTTTTTAAAAGTCTTTTTCCCAAGCATGTTTCTCCTGAGTGAACGTGTCTCAGAATGTGTAAAAATTTTCTTATTTCCTCTATCTCTGTTTTTGTAATTCTTGCATGTGGCCTGCTCCTCTGTGTATACCTACTTGAAGAAAGAGATGCACACATTTTATTTTGCAATGAAGGCTGTTTCACCAAATCAGTTGGTTCCATTTAGTCTCCATTTAGACTCGTCTGGACATATGAGGTGCCTGAAACTACCTCTCCAACAAATATCCTCAGACTTGATTGCCTCTGTCTGTTTTGCAGGTCCTTATTTTCTCACATTTGAATTTTTTTTCTGAAAAAACCATTAATTGAAAATAAATCTTTTCCTTAGGTTATGCAGTAAATAAACAAAGGCCAGGTGTTAATAGACTAAATCATCCGGTGACTTTAGATTTCCAGAAAAATTGATTATACCACAGCAGTAACTACTAGTGTTCCAATTTAATCTACACCTTTCTAATTATCAGATTTCTCCCCCCCAGATTTTTTTTTTTTTTTTAATTCCACTACCTTGTTTTGTAAGATTTCTGGTGGAATGGAGAATGTAAAACTGTGGATATACAAAATTCATTTTGAAAGAAGGATATTGAGTTTGTCAGGATCTACATCTGCTTTGTCTCCAGCTCTTGTTCATTTTGGTAACGTATACCTGTATCAGTCATGGAGAAATAATTTGCTGTATGAACAAAAAAAAATAAAATTCAGCCTTCAAAATGCAGGTGTTTCCTTAGCTGTATGTGCAATGAAGCAATATTTGCAGGTAAGCATCATATTCTTCCTTAATTAACTTAATCTTATGACATTCATGTCTCTTCAGAGAATTATCTGAAAATCTCTGGGATGATTTTCTCAATGGAATAGTGTCAGATTGCACCAGATTCAACTCACTATTTCATTGCCTATTCCACATATGTATCCAGGAAAATTAGTCAGTGCAGTGTCAGTTTCTAAGCAATAAAATGTAGTTTCATACCTTTCAATATAACAAATCCGCAGAGTTAAAAACAATGAAATCTGTATTCAAGTGCATCACAAATCTGATTTTTTTCTTTTTTTTTTTTTAATAAATATATTTACTTAATGTTCCAATTATAATCTTTCCCCGTTTACCAGATCAGATGAATACAGAAAGAAAATGTTCTACATATAGTCATATGCAGAACATAAGCAAGACAAAAGTCTTACAACTATTCCAGTTCACAACATATTCCATTTTGTGGGAAGGCCACAAAACTGTGTTATACTCTTTTCTTCTTGTACTAAGGATAAATTTGATGAAGCAAAAAATCTGGTCCGTTAATCTCATAAATGAACATATATGCGTAACATATCAGAGTATAATTCTGACCTTTTCCTAAATAGAATTAATGCTCATTCATCTTGAAATATAAACAATATAAAATGTCTTTTTACAATGAATTACATGTATATATATGCACATTTCCCATATATATACACAGAGATTGAAAGACATAGATGTAGTAGTATATATAAATAATATGATATTATTTAAAATCTGTGGGAATATGAGAGAGAAGAACATATGGTCCAATCTTTGCAACAACTACAGGGAGGAAATCCAAGAAGATATTTGGGTGTTCTTTTCTCCTTACATAATATAGGCAATACTTTCCATGATGCTTGGTTTTTTACCAACAAAAAATTAGGGAAATACTAGAATTACTCTTAATCTGCACTTATAAGATCAGAAAGAATCAAACACACAAAATCAAGACAATAGAAATTAATAAAAGAATTCCATAACTAAAGAGGTTTAAAATTGTGACTGAATTTTTTATGGGCATTTTGCATTTATTTTCTTAACATTTCTAAAGAGAATTTTTGTGATCCACAGTGATATATCCATTAAAGTTATAGCAACAAATTGTCTTAAGCCTAGAATCATACTCTTGATCTGTGAGCTACAATATCTGATGAAAAAGAGAATCTTAGTGAGCATATTTACCACATACATACACATATAACATATATAATAGACAAATACATTTTATAGCAAATTTGAGCAGAGCCATGGTTAAAGAACTCCAGCATGTACTTTCCCTGAGAAATATTATTAGCAGTAAGTTAAAAGTTTGCCTGCTGTCACTGTGACCCCAGCTGACCTCTTAATTTCTTGAGTTCAAGTCCAATTAACCTTTGGGAAGAAGCACAACTGTTCTAACCAGACAAGTCAATAGAATCCAATAGTAATCATTTCATTTTCTGGTTTGTCAAAGGGCAGTGGTCCCACCTCAACCATTTCACACAAAGGTGGTAATTTATCAATGTTCAGAATGATCTGTACTGGACCATACCCAGCCCTCTCTCAAGTGCACTAATCAATTAAACAGACTGTGTCTCAGTCATGCCACCCTGTGTGCTGCCATAGAAGAAGGCGCCAGTTGAAAAATTACTCTCCTCTTGTGATATTTGCTGGTTTAGTTTCAGGAATGAAAATATTGATATACACTTCAAGCTTTTGTGGCCACAAGAGGTTTGAATTAGATCTATGAGAGTATGGTGGGAAAACCTGTCTGGTGTGAAAAACCACTTCTCAGCATTGTCTGTCTTCCACTACCTCTTTATACATGCATGGCTGCTGTTGAGTTTATTGAAAGTTAGCCATGGGATAAATGGAGGGGGCAGAAAAACATCCTAGGAGAGGAGGAAAGCAGAATTAATTAAAATTTGTTCCAAGATTAGAAGAAGGAAAGAGTAAAAGACAGGCATGACAAAGTCCTATTACTTTCTGTATTTCGACTCTGATACAGGTGGGAGAGCACTCCTGACACACACAAAAACACCATCACCAGCAAATGGCTCAGTGCGCAGTGGAGAGAGAGACAGTGACACTCACATTGGTGGCAAAGCTGGGCTGATATTTCAGTAGCTATCTGAGCATGACTACCTGAGCAGTGTATGTCAGTGTGTGACAGGTTGGATTGTATGTCAGGAGCTCATCAATAAAACGAAACACCAGAGGAAAACTTCTATAAGACCAGGTCTAAAGGTTCAGTTCTGTGCCAAAATCCCTAGTGCTTCTCTAGTCTAAGGTGACAATTAGGTTTTGCTGCTGCCTTGTGAAATAAAAAGGAAATATGAGTTGTCCTGAGATTTAAGAGGGCTGAAATTAGTGTCTTCCCAGACCAAGCAATGATGAGAAAAATTTTCAGTGAAGATACACAGCACCAAGGTAGGTGCTGAAATATGGGATGTCAGGCTTACTGTTACAGTTAAGACAGAAGCCCCCAAAAGATTCATCATTGGCCAACAAGGCCAAGACCTAGCTCTGGGTACACCTCTTTGTGGCAGTGGTGCCCAAGTGATGGGAATGAGGAACATGCTGAATATTTCATTTGCTTTTCCCAAGTTCCTTGCACATGCCAATCCACCTTTGCTCACCAGAGCTGACCAAAGAAAGGACAATTCTGAACTTCACATGAATGGAATTTTTACAGTAAGTGAACTACAGATGAATTTTCTAACCAGTTGTTTGTATTAATAAGAAACTTTATTTCTAATTAATTACTTTCTACTTGTATAATTTAAATAGATTTTTTTAATACTTCACATAAGTAATTTTTCATTCACTTTTAATATATTCATATGTAGAAGTATTTGACAATCATAAGACAAAGTTTCTAAATTTGTCATTCACTAAGAGGAACAGCAACATTTTTATTACCAAAGTTAAGTTTGAAATCATAAGAAATCTTTAAAACACAACAGATATTTCTAATTTATTTTTTTCTTGATTATTACAGAATATACAAAGATAGTTAAAAAAAAAAAAAAGAAAAAAAGAACCTTTAAATTAGTTTTGTAGTTTCCTACTGTCCTATATTAAAGGCAACCTAATAGAATTTATAGGAGTAGAAACCATTTAGGCAGCACTCTTTGTATTTTTTATTAAGTCCATACTTGCAGAATCTACTTAATGTCAATTTTGTACAATGGTTACACTGCACAGAGTATTTTATTTTAAACCTGCAGGACACAATGATAAATTGATAATTGACCTCAAGGCCATAGCAAATAAAGAAGCCCTGTTTTTCATTAGTACAGTATTTTATTGTACTTAAGGGAAAGGAAAGTGATGCTAATTGAGTACGGAGGAGTTGCACAATTAAGAAATCATCCATGGTTTTAATTTCACATGTTTAAGCGTTCCAAATTTCTAATTGTAAAAAGTAAAATAAAATAAGATTAATGTGAGTTATAATTATATAAAGCTTCACCAACCAGAAGCAATTTCCAGCCCTGTATATTTGAGTATGTGTTCATTTGTACAGTCAACAAATACTGTACTTTTCCTTTTGTCTCTCTGCTCCTCTAAATCTTTAGTATTTCCCAAGGCTTTAATTATCATAGAATCCAGAGGACAAATACTGTGTTGGTTGTTAAAAATTATGGTTCTTGTTTTGAAAAGAAACTCCAGGGCCTCCCACTGGAAATGAATTTATTTTGTATCAGGCTTTCTTATGTTAAGAGCAGGGCTCATTCATATTCCAATCAGAATCAGGCTAATTCTGTGATGGAACAACATGGAATCATTCACAGTGTATAAAGACTTGGGTTTTGGTTAGTGTTAATTAATTGACTGTGATGTTTGTACAGTTTCCCAAGCATTCAAAGTTTTAGCACCTTCTCACATATGAAATTAGCTGTGCCCGAGACTGCTCCATTAAGGACCCTATAATTCAGCTCTTGATTATTTCTTCCCCTGTTTAGCAGTTTTGGATTCCTTTAGCTCATGCTTACATAGTTGCCTGGGTGCAGTTTGCATTATCCCCAAGCTCAAAGCTAGGCCATGTTTATTCCAGAATTACACTTTTTTTTTCCACAAAGGCAGCATGATGATGACGATTGCAGCAGCACAAGTTTCCTGCTACTTATGTTGTATCAGGTTTAGTGAAGTCACAGATTAGATATGATAGGAAGAAAAGGACATGTCTTGACTACCTGGGAGAGCCACTGCTTTAGACTGAAATGTTTAATAATATAAAAAGTTAGCAATTCATAAATATAGTCTAAAAATTTAACAGTTGGGCAATAATATGTTCAGGTCACTCAAGTTTTGATAACACCATCCCAAAGGAACTAAAAGCTCAAACAAAATTAAATATCTAGGTTCTGGGAAGCCAGTTATGAGTTAGTGTAATCTGGCTAAAGCAGAAAATCAGGATGTATACAAAATAACATAAGAATTTTCCCATGTGACCTATCTTAATCAGGTGGTATTAAACACAAAAAAAATGCTAGAGGAGGAGACGTAGTAGCCAAAATATATAAAAAAAAATAAAAGGGAAAAGTGCTTAGATAGTCCAGTCAAAACAAAAAAATACACTACTTAAAAAAATACACTTTGATTGTGAGTCATGAGTGGTTTTGTTCAAGCTGGATAATTCACACAACGATACAAATCATATCTGTTCAAAGTGAAATACAGCTTTACCAGTTAATATACAGCAACCCCTGTCTGGAAGATAATAACACTTGATAATTTAGTAAAGGTCTCTGCTTTGTTTATCAATACTACCACAAAATCCAGTATTTTTACTCTTTATTTCTCCATGTATAATCTATGGTACATTTGAAATCAGATTTCATTTATGAGGGGTGTCTTTTCTTTCCATATATTAGTAAAATTACGTCCTTTGGAATGATAAAGAATGATAATATAATTTTGAGAGAAGCAATACTTCCTTTGTGTGTAAAATTTCTCCTTTAAAAGAAGAAATTGCAAACTAGGATAAAAGGCTATGTTACATTGCTTTGCAGATGATGCATAACACCCTTGGCTAGCTCCAAGGGTGTTCAGCAAACTTTTCAGCTGTCAGAGAGTTTAGGAGACTGGGAACAAGGAACCTGCTCACTTGACCTGTGGAGGTCCTTCAACTGAGGAAGCCCTGAGAGCTGTGACAAGAAAAAAGCCATAATTCAAGTACCATCCAGAACCTTTTCCCTGTAGCCTACCTAAAAAATACCTAGCATAGGGGAATGGCAAGCTAGAGAAGAATTTGCAGGAAAAGTTTTGCAGGAAAGTTGGCAGGAGGCAGGGAGTTGGGAAGTCTATGGCTGTCAGGAAAGCAGATGCCTTCTGAAGTTAACAGATAAACTGTCAGGAATCAGATGATCTATCCACCTGCCTTGAACCAAACTCACAAAACTGGTATTTCCATCTAGCTGGTATTTTCTGAAAATTGTTCCTTTGAAAATAAGATTTATGCTAGCCTTATCAGAAGTGACAGGTGCTCAACAGCCATTGACTTAGGCTGACACTGTCATCTTTGCCCTCCTTCTATTGAGATGCTTTAATAGAATTTCCTGAGCAAGACTTTGGGCTTATAAAGATGGAACTATGGAGCTAGGAAACAACAAAAAGACATGTGGGAGAATATTTCTTATGCACATTTTAGAAGGAAGGGCACACTTAACAGGAAGAAAGTCCAGAGTAATAACTGAAGGGAAAAGAAAAGCATAGGCTCAGCAAGACTACTATTATAATCAATATTTCTTTAAACTCACTTTCTCACATAATATGAGAAAGCAGCTCTTCCTGTGAGACTTAACTGTTGATAAATTATAGGGTAAGTGTACAGTCATATATCAGGAGCCAGCTATGGGAAAAGGAGCACTACTTTTCTACTCCTACAGGACATTTGATCTGATAAATAAACAGAAAATCCTGATTGGAGGAAACACTTCATAAAATTCTGAACAGTAACACAAAGCAGGAAGCAGAGTTTAAAACAGAGAGAAGTTTGGTTTTTTTTTAATTGTTGAAAATGAGATAAAAGTGACTATTCTTGAAAACCCAATGAATATCTAATTCCATAAAACAGTGGCATAAAGTAATCACATGTTTTCCTGAACATTTCAGAGAAGTGATGAAAATGTGGAACCTATATCAAGACAGCTATGTGACTTTACAGAATCAGTAAGGAATAATACAGAATGTCATAAAAGGATTGGATATTTAAAGAGAATAAATCTTGATGTATTTTCTTTCTATTTTCACTATGATGTCATTAACAAAAAAGTTATGCCAAAGTTTTGTAGGAAGAGCCCCTCATAGGGATTAAATTCGAGGTAAATCAAATGTCTTCTGCATTGAAACTGAAGAATCCTCATAACTCCATCCTTTTTCAGGGTTTTGCACACTGTCACCTCTGAAGTAGTGCTAAAGTAGTGCAGCAGGTGAGTCACTGCATCTGTGCCTCAGTAACCAATGGAAGTGCAATGTGCTCCATTTACAATCCAAAAAGTTGCCTCATATCAACAGTAGGAACATTGGCTACATATTACAGATCCTGACTTCAAGCACCTCCATTTCTAGGGGAGAATATCCTAATTCCACAAAAGAAAAATCAGTTTTAGACATCAATTCTCTTGTTAAAGCAGACTAATGCAAAAGAGAAATGGTAAAGGAAGACTGTTTATATTTCAAATCAACCCTTCCCTTCTTACCAGCATTACTTCAGTTTTACACCATTTAATTCAGAGCTAATTAGAAATATGGTGGTGGGTGTCATACCTGTTGTTATCCAGAAATTGAGACTCCTGTAGTAGTGTTAGTCACACCTGCTAAAAACAAGATACACAAATGAATGTCATCAATATATCCATGTCAAGACGGTAAGTCTCATCTCATCTCTCCATGTCTAGATCATGAAGTGAAGGAAAAACAGGAATAATCCATTTGAAATTCTCTAAGAGTTGACTCATAAGGATGATGGGTATCTATATTCTTTGAAATTATTTTTAAAATATATTATTAATACTGGAAATATCTGGCACTTTTCCTATAGTCCCAACTTGAAAACCAGATTCTGCTTTAGAAACATAAGGAATGAAAAACTGTCTTTTATATAGCATGTGCAAAATTACAGTACTTTGAGGAGTAGTAATTACCTTTTTTTGTCTTAGATTACTTTATTAATGTGAATAGAAGATGTATTTTAAGTGAATAACGAACAAGTAGAGAAACCTTATTATGTTCATTAGGCATGCAATACCATATATTTCCTTGAATACAGTTTATTTTCTGTCTTGCAATATTATTTTGCATTTAATACACTTTGTGCTCCCTTTTCATAAGGCAGTATGACATAACAAATATTGATAATTTTCTTACAAAAGCATTTCAATGCCTTGGTATCAAGCTTTCAAAATAACTTAAAACACTAATGAAAGCATTAAAAATGAAGACTGGTAAATATATATTAACAGAATAACCATAAGTGACTACTGAAATGATCTTTGGAGTCATTATATTTGTACAGTAATTCAAACAACTTGGCAAAATATTGCAAAATATAAATGATAAAAATATTGGAAACCCCTATTTTACTAGTGGCCTGTTTAAAAAAATAAGAGTTCGTGTCTGTGGTATTTTCTTTCAGGATCAAAGCACACATCATTTGATCCATGAAGGCCCAAAAGCAATTCAGTTACACTTGCAGATTTTATCAAGCAGCTTTCTTTAGTAGACCTACACCTATGCTAAGTAGAAAAAAACCAAAAGTGTTCTGTCCTTGTCTTTGACTAATCTGTTGTCTCATTTATAATAAGTGTAAAATCTCTAAATATACGCACATTTATTACAAGCAAACAAGCTGTCCAGAATCTAATTAGACAAAAATCTGCCCATCTGCTCTGCATTATCATGGGGCTTGCTCACATGCGTGTTGTTCTCATTACTAAAAGGCAGAGAGGCAAATTGAATTGAGCTGGATTTCCTCTTAAAGTGGGATCAGGACATGAAGTCAGACCCTTGCTGTGAACCAACAAAGCACCACTGGGAGAAAGTGGGGTGAGAGAATTAGAATTTTTTATTTCTAAAGACACATGTCCAGTGCTTACCATAAGGCCTAAAGGGGTGCTAATACCATTGTTTGGCACAATACAGCATGCACTACAAGCATACACACCTTGTTTTTGATGAAAATTTTTTACGTTTTTTCTTAGTCCCCTGTGTCCCGTGTCTTTTTATTACTATCTGCCTGCCACAGTATACTGCATTTCAATCATAAGGCTTGTTTAACAGAAGGCAGGGAAGTTTAATTGAAGCAAACCTTTCTTACAAAGAGAAAAGTGTCTATAATTAAAAAAAATAATTAAATATTAACATCCTAATTAGGCTTTTAAAAGGCCACATGCTCCTGAGAGTAATATTATATGGAAATAGGAAATTTAACAAGTACATGATTATTTACATATTTTCTAATCACTTATGTTATTCATACCAAATACTTACAGGTATTTATATATTTCTTCCATACAAGCAATAAAAAACTCTCCATTGTTTCTGAGAATAAGTATTTTTACTGGACTGTTAATGCATTTCTTTATCAGAATCAAAAAAAGGTTTATTTAAATGTTTTTGAGTGTTATAAATGAAAAAACACTGAAAATTAGTCAGTTTTGAAGCTTACAAAGAGTAAATACAGGGTAAGTGCAGATGTGTATTCAAAAGTTGGAGTAAATAAGGAAAAACTAGATTATATTTTTATCTTTTGCACAGTTCTCATTAGTAGATCACCTGAACACATAATGAACTTTAATTTGATAATCCTGCTTAATGACAGCTCCCTGCAAAGTGTAGGATTTGGGTGCCACATCATCTCCAGGAGGAGAATGAGCCTCCTTTTTCTCCTGTTGCTAGAGCCTGGTTGCTTCACCCCTGGAATCCACCGCACCTGCTTTCCTCTGGTTCTGTAACTTCTCACTGATCAGATTAGCAGATCAAAAGAAATGGAGAGCAGATCTGCTCAGGATGCTACAGTGGTAATTTGCATAATTTTAATGTTAACAAAAGTCAAATAAACCTGGGCACAGGGAAGGATTTACATTTTTTTTCTATTGGTTCTCTGTACACAGAGCAGAAGGGAGTTTGTATAACTGAAACAGCCTGGATCCTCCTGTATGGCCCTCTACTTTCCCAGTATACCTAGTTATAGATCCTGCTCCACTCTGATAGCACACCATCAAAGGTAAGATATTTTTCATCCAGTGGAATTTTATATTAAAAATGGAGAAAGTGCCTGAGAAATAGGAACAGAAACAGAACTTTAGGATAGCTAATGTGTTTTCACATAAGATCTGAAGAGCTGCTGTCCCTCATAGGAGTGAAGAAATAAACAGATTTGAACTGAAAATTAAAACTATTTACAGAACAAATAATACAAATTTTGTCACATTTAATTTCTGATATTAACACTTCTATTTAAAAACATCTATAACACATAAAACTTCAGGAAAAAAAAAAAAAAAAAAACCCACAAAATTGTCTCCATGGAAAGCAGAGTCTCTTTTAAAGTTATCAGCTCACTGATAACAACATTAATCCTGCACACATCAGAATAAGAATGTGGGGAAAAAAAAGAGTCATGATCAGAAACTAAAAACTAAGGGGTTTAATACAGAACAAAGTGGAGTGGATGTGTCATGGAAAGGAAGAGTTACAAGAGTTAAGGAGAAGAGAGAATTAACATGTACAGGTGAGGAACTGAAGACATTAATGAAAAAAATAAATTCAGAGCCTGAACTTTCAGGGAAAATCCAGTTTTAATATTGCCTTCATAATACATTTTAACACCTATGTTATGGGAAAAATCTAGTAACAATTTGGAAAATTCTCTTGTGGATTTAATTGTGCATCCCCACATGTGCCCTGTACCAAGAGTGACTCTAATAATAGCTGCCATGAAACAGAAACTTCAGTGCCATAAGATGACTAACAAAAGAGGTGCTCTTGTAATGTGTTCTTAGAATTTCATTATTTATCTTTACAGATTTTCTGTTTTCCTTGCTCTCTAACAAATATTTTTAATACAATTTGGTTGCTCTGATCTATATATTGGATTAAAATATACTGTTCAATATTGGTATTAATCTCATAAGCATACTCTAAGGCCATATTTACCCCTAATTGGTTGTGTAAATACTTGCTTTTTTACAATTTAAACACAATCCACTTTTGATTCTTGCAGCTGTGTAGACTCCAGCCAGCACAAATGTGGCATAAAGCCCCAAACGATGTATTCAGTGTTTCTCCTCTGATATAATACTGGCCTACCTTCATATTTTTCTGTCATCTTTATACAATACATTTTTTACATGTATTGCGCAAGTTATTAAAAAATAAAGTAATTAAAAATTAAATAGTTATTTTTTTCTTTTTTGGCATCATAATATTTTCTTGTTTTTTTTTTTTTTTCACAGAGTGGAACATGAGACAAGTCTACAGCCTCCCCGTAAATACTCATTTGCTAAAAGAAAACAAAATATATTTTGCCTTTAGACAATCTGCATTGATATATTGAAATAACAGGGAAGGGGAAAAAAAGCCCATAATGCTTCATTAGTTAATTGCGCAGAGCACAGCTCTTTAGGGGTAAACAAGTGAAGGACATTTGCTGAATGGTCTCTGCTCATCATGCATATTATGGTCTAATGGTGCTAGTAATGGTAGGAGGCTCCTGGAGAGTCATCTGTCAAATTAGCACACTGAATTATTTATTGCCTCAGAGTAAAATTGTATGAGGGAGCAGCTGAGACCCATTCGTAAGAAAATACAAGATAGACAACCCCTCCCCAAAATAACTACTACAGCTACTTTGCATGCTCAGTAATGTCACTGGTATTTGTAAATGTCAACAATATTTAAACAGTATGTGAGTGTAAAGATATTGAGATGTGCATATAAATTCTAATTAACAATAAATGCTATACATATGTACATAATGTATCCACCACGAAGACATGAAAACATGTATTATTATGTATCTGTGTATCATTATTTATTATGCTAATCATCATTAACATTTAAATTAATGCAACAATGGTTGCATTAGTTATATGTTTTATATTAGTTATAGAATAGAAAAATATACTGTATATTATATATAATTTATATTTTTATAATCTGAAAGTGTATATATCTATGAAATAGTATGCTTCACGTAGAATTGCTTATTTTTGCTCTGCAAATCTCAGAATATAGGTTCTCAAAATATGCACAGCATTAAAACTATTTCATATAAACATGAAACAATTTTTTTGTAATCACTGAATAATATATCTCTTACTGTAACTGCATATACAGTTTATGAAGACATCTAAAATTTTTCAATTTTCACTGTATAAGAAGAGTTGCTGAAGTTCCTCACTAGTAATAACTTGGAATTAATCATTATTGCTCAATAACTCTTTTTCCTTCCTTCTGTCTTTATCCACTCTAAGTTGTCAAAGTCATGGTAACTTTCCAACACTTCTGACGATGTCTTCTGAGAATAAATCTTCAGCCACAGTTGTTTTTCATGGCAATGAAATGCTCTGTATCTTAATCACCAGGTTGTCTGTACTTCTGCCTTCCTTAGTTCAAGTGAGATTTTTGTGATGTCTGACACTGTAAATAAATATATACTATAAGTGATCACTCACCTGTTGAAGGTATTTTAGACTGCATATTAAATTAGCTGGCTTGCACAATACAATTCTATAAGGCACTGGACAGTCCCATGAACTGTTTCATCGTGCATTTCAATGTGATTGATCATCAGGAATAGGGTTAAACATGTTAACATATTGTCCCTTGCATTTAAAACCACAAATCCTTTATGAGATCTTTTACAGATCATTTAGTAGCTTTTAAAAGTTGGTAGCTGCAAGTTTAATAATTCAGACATCAGGTCTTTGGAAGAGGATATTCCCCTCCAAATACACAGCTATTCTTAATGATATCCTGGCCACCAAACTATCCCTGCTATCTGGTTAATCTAGATAACACCAATACCTACCCTTTTAATGTATTCATTGTGCTGCTACGTAGATTTGCTTCCCCACTATGGTATTGAGCTGAAAGTGGGATTTTGGAGGCTTTCTTAAAAAGGCACTTCTTAGAAAATATTAATTACCTTTTATAGAAATGATCACTGCTTCACTACTAGCTTTGAGGTTTTCTGTAGTTTGTCATCCAAAATCAAACGCAGCCTCCAGGGGAAAACCAGGATCTCCCATGGAACAATGCTTTGTAACTTCTTAGCTGTGTTATGGAGACAGGTCTTCAGGACCAAGACAATTAACAGATAATGCTCATTGGCTAGTAATTACTGCATAGAGAATTTACTATTTCAGAAAAAGATGTTGTATCCTTGAAGACATGTAGAAGTCAATGCTATGAAACTTTCAAATACTTTTGTTAATTTTATTTTTTTCCTTGCAATATTCATTTCAGGGGCTCAGTATTTCTTGTTCTAAATATCATTTAGTCCTTCCAGCACTGACTTTTCAAAGTTTCCACCCACATCATATTAGGCGTTAGGAGACTGAAGGACAGAAATCTTCAATATGGGGGAAAAGAGAATCACCTTCCTCAGCATATGAAAAGACATGCTGATAACCAGTACTAGAAATATCTCTTGGCATGATTCCCATGTGAAGGACTTAATTAAAGGAAACACTTATGGTAGTAAGTGTCTGCAAGGCAAAGTTAGTGTTAATATTGCTGAACAAATGTATTGTGGTACTTTAAAGAAAATACCTACACTCCTGAAAATATTTCTACTTCAGTTCTTTTCTCTAACTTTATCTCTTTAAAATGTATGACTTTCCTTTTATTTCCTGTCTCTTTTTTTCTGTTTTCTCACAGGCATGCACACACACATACACGCTGAGTCTTTAATGCTGCAGTTTTTATCTATATACATGCTGGTTTTAAAAGTCAGTAAAATAGAATTTTTGAAATGACAGTGCATAGTTGCTAAAAACATATGCCACGAATTAGCACTTGTAAAAAGCCAGCCTCTTAGACGTAGGCTTGCAGATATTTTTGTTTAATTGTATATAATTTGTATAAGAAGTAAAATTGGTAACAATGACCAGACAAAGAGAGGAAAAAAGCTACTTGTCTCTATAACACTGGATAATTGTTCCTCAATATTTCACATTTAGATGGCATGGTGGCTTGATGATTATTTATTTGAATAAACTTTGTATAGGAATGTAGCCTTAGAATAAAATCTGTATTTGTGAAGGCAAAGAATTTTGCCTATCACTCTAAGATTTCTTTGTAAGTTTTCTTCTCACAGAGGGTATGAAATTATACTTCCACTCCATGTTCACTCCCTGACAGAGAGAAGAAAGAACAAAAGTAATAAAGAATTGAATTACCTTCAAGTCCATATGTCAAGCAGACCACCACCTAAGTGCTGGAGGATAGGTAATATTTAGCTGTTTAAGTCCACCTCAAGTTCTCATTTATTATCCAAAGGTAAAAATAAAAAGGAGTTTCAACAGCAAAACACCAGTAATGCAGCTTATCCAGCAAAGGACAGTTGCTTCTACTCTGATTAGCCTCTTGTGAGCTGATCAGCCCCCCGTAAAGAACTAAAGTGAATGTGCTCTGAAGAACTGTTTACATGTGTTTGCAACAAACAAACTCTGGCTTGTAAACAGCTGGCATCTGCTCAAGATCACACAGGAGCAGAGGCTGCTTTCTTTATATTTAAAATTATTGTTCTAGGAATAAAAAAGCCAAATGACAACTGAAGTCAGTTCAGAATCATGGTACAAATCCTTTGTAAAAGAACAACTAAGTCCCTAACTTGTGTCAAAGGGTACATGTGAATCATAAGCAAATGAGAAAGTCTGTCTGTATTTTTAGTTGTCATCTGAAACTAGCTTTGGAAAGCAAAACATATTTAATAATAACTGCTTTTTAAACTTTTATTTTGTGTCACAAGGATTAGGCTCCATCAGCCTTTCTCCTACTGAATATTACTTTGCTCCAAGAAGTCTTACTGTAATCAATCAAAATTTGTGCAATTATCTTGCACACAGTTCTGGATTAGTGAGTTGCCATAGAGCAGATGTGAATCTTGAGGAAGCCATATTATGATGACTGATAATATAGGATCTGTGCTCCACTGGATCATGCAGTAACATGTGTTTGTTCTGCATTAAGTATGGACACATAATATTGTCAAAGATTACACTAATGTGAACTTTTCATATTGGATTTGTCCTGGCTGCAAGAAGACAGGTGATGCCAGATAACCGTAAAGACAAGGCAGTATAAATGAGTATAACAGATCAGTGCTTTACATCCTGAGGCTATGATGTGCTTCGATGAAGGTGCAACTGGCTTTAAACTATCACCAAGTTACAGCTGCAGTATAACTACAGCTAAGTGATCCAGTTTACTTAAATTTGAACCTGCAATCAAACTGCAGTTCTTAAATTGCACCCACTGTACTTCCATTAGCTTGTGCTGTGGCTGAAGGCTGGGTCAAGCCTCGGTCTAGCTCATCTAGAGAAACATAGGCATAACTGGAAACAGGACTTAAATTTGAGATAATCCCCTTTGTGAATTATGGATGTATTACTGTCCAGCTTTGTCCCAGTCCTCAGTGATTGATCAAAGTTTCTTCTCCAATGGACTGCACTATGGCACCATGTCTTTGCAGTTAATTAATACAATCTAGGATCTATATGTCTGATTGTTATGGCAGTTCTCCATGACTATTAAGAAGAAGGTTATTTGATACAAAGTAATATTTTAATTTTTTTTAGCAAGAAGTCAGGTTTGGGTTCCTCAGTAGACACCACAGTTTAGTCCTTGTAACTGAGGTTGACATTTGCAGAATAGTCTTGCTGTCCAATGTCAGAATAAGGTTTTGAAGATTTTCTGCTCGAAAATGCAGGATTATAGTATTCTTCCTATTAAAATTCTGGCAAATTTTCACAGAGATCCTAATGGTTCATGATAATGAAATTGTGATGAAGAGCAAAGAAGTAAAGGCACTGGGAAAATACATTCCCCTGGCCTGATCTGCATTTAAACCTTTCTGTGTTTAAACCTGGAAGGGTCCCATGAGAGTGGACCTCTGCCACAGCCCAAGAGGCAAACTCCATGAAGGTAGTTTTGTGTAACTGCTTCATGGGACAGAGTGGCATGAGAGTTACACTAAAAAACTAGATGGAGTAAACTTCAGCTGTAGAATTAAAGACAAGCAACACAGCAGATCTGAATGCTTTTAAGGACAAGGATCATTGCTGTACAAGAGGCCCTCTCCCTGCTCCCCACCTTGGGACCACAAGAGGACCAGAGCAAAGGGAAAGCCCTTGTGTGCTGTGGCCACATGAGTTCAGGAGGTTGTTGGAGATGCACAGAAAAGAGAAGGAGGAGATATGCACAAGGGAACAGTCATGAAACTTTATTGAAATATCAACAGAAGACTACACTGGTAAAGCCAGAGCGCCTTCTTGAGAATATTGCTAGGTCATGAATGGTATTAAGGAAAAGAATAGTAAGATCGTGGGAGGGTTCTAGTTAGACAGACAAAGGTAACAATAGGGAGAGAGAGGAGAAGGGGTGGGTGAGGAGATTTTGGGTAGGAATAAGGTTTGAAGATGAGGAGAAATGTTGGTTGGTGTATCTGTCTTCTTCTAATGTTCTCCAATAACAGGGTCAGGCTTGATGGGTGGTGTTTTTGGGGTTGGTATAAATGAATGCCAGTGCTCTTCCCTGTTCTTCTGTTTTTTCCTGAGTGCTGTGAAGTGCTGAAAGACCTCTGCCTGGCCCTTAGCCACCTCAGTGCACAGTCCTTAGTAGTCTGCAAGTGACAAGGTCCAGCTCTAGGACCTGTGATGCTTGACATTGTCCTTGACTCAAGGACAGAAAGAGAAATGGTAGGAAAAAGAGGCCAGCCTCTCAGAAAATATAATTTTCTGGTGCAGAGTAAAGATTAAAGTGCAAATGCCCCAGAGGAGATTTGCCAGCAGCAGAAGATACCGCACAAACAGCCAGGACAGTTTGGTTATTTTGGGACCTAGTGAGAAAGTTTCTTCAATTTGTATCTGTAATAACTGCACTTTACATTATAAAAACAACCATATCCTGTGAAAAAAATTTGCAAAGAAAAATTCTTGCTGCTTGATCAGCCACCTATATGTATGTAATTTTTTTTCATATGGTTTCTAAAGAAATAAATCTTTATACTCACAGAGTATTACACTTGCAAAGTGTATTTAGGGGGAAAACATTTTGTTGAAAATAGTTGCAATTTATGACCTTTAGCTTTAGAACTGTCTTGATTTAATTTTTTTTTGTTAAAGAAATTTAGACCTTTGTTTTAAATTTCGTGTCTATTTACAACTCATGTGAATTAAATTATGAAGGTAATTTATCTATGTTTGTTACTTACAGATGTCATAATTCCATTCCTTTCAAATATCAGCAGAAACATTATAATAAAAGTTCTTGCTACAAGAGCTTGTTCTCATAAACCTACTGGTTTACTTTTCCAAAGTGTTCTTGAGTAAACAGACAACAACACTGAATAATAAATACAATTTTGTTTGCAGTTTATTTTATGTGAGTAGTCATGATTCTGAATTATCAGTTTGATATATTTCTTTCTATATTAGGTTTTTTATTAAAAGATTTTGATTATATATTTCATTTCTTGAGCTGGCAAAAAGTTGCTGTTTAGAAATAACCTTAATTTACAAAATGCAGTGTAATTTTAGTGAGATGTGGTTTTGCTACATGGAAACACATGTAATTTGAAATAGTTATGCTGTTGAGCACATGTACAGTGCTATACATGTTTAACCAGTTTATTGTAAGATATATAAAAAATAGACTCAAATTGTGAATTAGAAAATTCTGATTAACTGAATACTTATGACTGCAGTTATTTTACAAAGATATTTTATACAATTACAGCTTCTATTTTAATTCTACTCATACACCAGTTTAGTTATGAAACTCATAATTTACAAGCTGCCTCTTAAATAAGAGGGTAATTGAATTTTTTATTTTAATTTATATCTTTATAGAAGTACACTAGCTTCCTAAGTGTTTTATAATCAAACTTATACTGAATCATTGAAAAATTTGTATTTTTGTGAAGGGAAGATATACAGATGCCTTTGATTTTTTTTTTTTCCCTCCAATGAAAGGCCACCAAGATTATCTTTGTTGAGGTTTCTAGCATTTACTGCTGTCTTTGCTATGTGCCAAACTTTGTTTATGTTAAGTGACCTTTAAGTCTCTAGTCTAAAGCAATAAAATGAAGGTTTCCTGTCTTATTGATTTGGTGAGGCCTATTTTCACACTAATAAAATGAAAACCAGTTTACTAAAATCCACTTTTAGTCAATGTCTGTAAATGAACCCAAGTCCTGACAATTTTGGAAGAGGTCAACCTAGAGTAAGCAGGTCATATCTGTGGTAAATCAACTTCCAGGAACAGATCACAGGACACTATAAAAATCAGGAGTGTTTTTTTAAGAGACTGACTTGAACCTTCCTTAACCAGAAAATAACATCTGACCTTGGCAGTGAAATTTATCACAACATTTCAATTAAAACTTGGCAGCCACATAAGCGATACACTGAACTGTTACAACTGACCTTATTGCAGGAAGCATATTTGGGAGGGAAGGCTCAGGTAGGCTGCCAGCTTTTCTGTGAATATGAAGGATAAACAGCACAAGTCTTCTGATGTTGTCTGAGATTTACTAAGAGCCTTATCATCATTCTTTCTCTATAAGGAAATTACTAGTTGCTTAATGATGTTGATAATCATTCAGCATATGTTTTTCATTTCTAAGCGCATGTACATTAATATTAATGTAGCTTTGCTTACATCTTTTGTTCTATGATGAATGAAAACTGCTTAATATAACAAATAACTATGCAGTTTTCTAGAATATTAAATCTGAGAAGGAATGGAGCTAGGTTGTATCCTGTTTTGTGGTACTCCCCTGAAAAAGTAAAAAAAAAAAAAAAAAAAAACCATATATAACTTGCAAGGTTAGGCTTCCATAAATGTTTTCTGTATTACTGAACTGATTATCACAGTTTTTCCACTTGCAGCACATGGGGGATAGCCCTGCTTCCTCAGGTCTGGAGATCTGCAGTTGCGGTGCAGAACAGCCCCTTGAAACATCGGAGTCCACCTTACTGTACTGCACTCCAACTTCTGGCTCAGAGAGGAACACCATTTCACAGGCTTTCTTCTGTCCCCAGACATTGGGGGTGGGGGGGGCATCTCAGCTGCTCATAAGAGTCAGCAGGGCTTGATTAGAGGGGGCAAGATGTGCTTCTGTTTTCCCACAGACAGTAACAACTTATATTAGCATATCTGCTAATGAGAAATCAGAGTTCACCTTCTGTCAGGCTTTTAGAAGAAAGGACCTGCAGGAGATCTTGCAGCTGCCCTCTGCCCCTCTGAGACCCATGGTCAGCCAGGATTTTGGAATATCACGTGACTTCTTTAGGTCCTTTGCTTAAGATGTGAATACTTTCCTTCTGACATACCCATCCATCAAATCTAGTTCTAGAGCTCTCATAAGAGTTTGAGTTACGTCTTTAGGTGTTTTTCAACAGTTTTTTTATATTTTAGGCTTTTTTTCTTCAAAAGCTTTTTAAAATGATCTTCAAAAACCTCCAGCTGTTCCTTCAGTGATAAAGACCCCCCCGCATACACACACACACACACACAACTTCCAGTACTATTGAAATAAACTCACTAGGAACGATTTTCTGCAGCATCTATTGTTATTCTAATAGCCATGTTCAGGCAGTGCAGCCCAGATCCTCCCACCCACAGGCTGTGTTCTGCCAGGTGCTTTCAGGAAGAACTGCCATGAACAATGGAAAGTGCATCTCACTGAAAGTTCGCCTATGCTATAAATCAATTGCCTGAAATACATATTGCTTTTCACACTTAAAAACAGTAGCAGCTAATATACCACAGGTGTGCACTGAGTAGTATTATGGGAAGCTAATGTATAGGCAAAAGGAATGATCTCAGTTTTAGGTCAGTGAAGCAAATTTGCTTTTAATAAGCTGAATTTGCTTTACAGATTTATTCATATTACAGCTACTTGTAAAGAGACCATTCACACTAAAATCTCACAGCTTGTATTTCACCACTCTGACCAGAGAAAGCAGAGAAGCTAAATTTTTCATGCACAGCTATGCTTCATTCTTGTTTGTGATCAAACTACTTTTTTTTCAAAACAACATTTTATTACTTATTATTGTGTCATGTTCTTTCAATATACAAAAATATTCCTTTGCCATTAGATGTGGAAATTTTTTTATGGATTTCCAGGAAAAGGCCATATCTTCCTAGGCTTGATTTACTTCCCTTTGCTGATATCAGTCACTTCTTGAGATTTTGTGTTTCAGGGTGTTCATCCTCCATAACATTTCCCAGATTATGGGACCTCACCTGACTAATTAAGTAACTTGTCTAATTCCTGTTTAATCAAGAATTTCATGCAGGAAATTCTTGTGGGTTACTTTATTTAGTGGCTCAGATGAGATGACTAGAGATTTCCTTCTGCTTTTATAATCTATGCACCAATAATTCAGATTACACCACAAAACTCAGCAGTTTCTTTGTAGAGTCAGGAGACACAGTGAATTATGAAGAATGTGGCAGCAACACAAGTTAGTGTGTTTCAGGGTTTCACAAAATAGAAAGGTCCAAGCACTGAGATTCCTTCTTCACCAAAATTGTTGCAGATCATGACAGCAGTCATCTGTTATTATATATGTAGGTGGGATACAGACATGCAGTATGTCTGTCTTTCTGGGCTGCATGACGTGGTCCTGCATGTGAACAGGGTACTGACCTGTTGTGGCACAGGAAAGGGTGATAAAAGGGACTGCTCCCTTCAAGAGAGAGGACTGATTACTCTGTGGACAGCTTCACAGTAAATGCATGTTTTTTTTTTTTAGTTTAGCAAGGACTGAGCTTTTAAATTCTATATTAAAGAAGTAGTATTTCAAATTCACACATGAAACAGCACATTTTTTCAGGTTCTGCTTCATAAAATCACCCTAGAGATGCCCTCTTTCCAGGGAAGACATTCTACTCAGTGTACATATAGGCACAAGTATGCTATTATTAAGATACAAGCTTGCAGGATCTTTCCCCAGGACAGGAGTGTTGTTTTCTTTCAATCTGTCTTGCTTTATTAGATTCTATTATTTATAATGTGATTCTGAAGCAATGATTCTGCTTGAGTCTGAACCAGTTCAGACTAAAAAGAGTGCTATTGGGTACAATTATTATTGCCCATATTCTGTCCTGACTAGGAGCATTTCATATGGGGATGTAAGGGGTAAAAAACCACCTCATTATAGTTGCATAAAGAACATAAAAGCGAGCTTTCATCTGGTAAGTGGAAGATCTGCTTCCTTACCTGCTCTCTTGGGCTCGTGCATCCATTAAGAAGTCATTGGATAAAATACAGAAGTAGTCCTGGGAGCAGAGCTGCTGTCCTTTACCTCACAAGTGAGTGCCCTAATCACAGGGCTAGAGCATCACACTTGCTCTTCTAAGCTCTTTCTGGCTGAATAAATCTTGAATTCCTTCTGCACAGTGGCACACCTTCAGCAGAAGTGGTATACCTTCAGCAGAAGTGGTATACCTTCAGCAGAAGTGGTATGCCTGCCTTGCCTTGCTTCTCTAGGCAGCTTATATTCTGGTGTCTTTAATAGGATTATGAACACCTATGGTAGGACATGGGATTGAATCTCTGTGTCTCATTTTTTTTTTTTTTAAACAAAACTTGATCCACTGAGCTGTGATACAGCTTTTACTGGTATTGTACTTTATATCAAAGTGTCTGACGCAACAGTACTTTGCAAATATGTGAGTCCTGTTGGAGTGTGTATGGTTCATGGCTGGAAAACTTCAAAGTCACAGAGCAGTTTATGAGGTTCGGCCACCTCCAGAGTCAGCTGGCAACTGAGAATAGAGTCATAATTTAGGAGCTCAGTGACTAACTTCTGCCCTAGTTTCACTTGCTTTAAATTCTTTATTGGATTTGGCCCTCATACAGTCTGGGCCTCCTTTAGGACAACTATGATTTTGTAGTAGGAGTATAGCAGACTGGCAGATACTTAAACCAATATTCCCTCCAGATGAAAAAAGCTAGTTGGAACAATCCCTTCCTATTAAATCTGTAACTTGATTACAATTTCTTGCTGTAGACTGCTCTAGAAATACAGTGACCAAGATTAAATGAATCATGTTCTACCATGACTTAAACATACCATGCAATTTAAATGAAAAAATGTGGTTGAATGTAACAAAGTCTCAGGTTTAAATTATGCAGTATTTGCATTCTTATCTTCATTTTAGAAAAATATGCCTGATACATAAATACACACAGAAGCAACAGAATCGGATAGATTAATGATAGTGATTGAAAACAGATATTCACCCTGACATATCATAGGAATTGCAGATTTGAGTGAGAAAGTCTCTTATTTAGCAGAGATGTCTCTGAGACAGAAATTGAGAATGTTAGGACACAGAGTATTATGTGAAAACTGTAGTTGTAAAACTACGGGAGTATAACGTGTACCAGTTGTTAGTTAGTTCTTACAATTACATGGGGAAAAAAAGAAATGCTGTTACTGCCAGACATGTTTAATAGCTGCTTAGCATTTTTTTAACCAAATGGTTAGAATAAACATTAGAAAAATATTTAAAAATAAGTATTTAATGATACTACATTTTCACTTTAATAGCAATCTACATCATTCTTACAGTGTTTATTTAATGTAATTTTTTCTAAAAAGATCTTTTAGTAGTATCTTGTTCTGATGCCATTAACACTTTCAAGAAGTCTACAAAAAGAAAAAAAATTATACAGTTCATTTGTGCATATGAAGGCACACTATCAAGAATTATATACTCTGGTACCTTGCTGAAATAGCCATTACTATCTGGAGAGTATGCATAAAGGTGCAAGTCAAGCAGAGAAACACAATTAGCATTGCCACTTCCAATACTGCAAGATACTACATGATATTTTTTTCTTAAACTAAGGTTTCTCTTTCATTGAGTTGCAATAAAAAATGTATTTTATCTGTTCAGATTAGAATGTTGTTAACACTATTATTGTTATCATGCTAATTTTAGGACTGATCTTGTAACCTATTGTAAGTTTAGCCATTTGGCAGAGAGAATAGGTCCCAAGTCAAGTGTAGTCACAGTACTAGAATACTGAATGGATACATCAGTTCTAGGGAACCCATATTTCCACATGCAAATTTGTATACATAGCAACCTCACATCTTCATGTTTCACCCTTTTAATTCCTTATTGTTCTGTCATAATAACACAAAGATATAGAGAAACTTCAGGAATGTCAGTGGCTGCTGAAATTCAAATTTGTCTCACTGAAGGGGAAATGATGCCTAACTGCAAGAATGCAAATAGAATTACCAAAAAATTTAAGTAATGAAATGTATTTGGCCTCTACACTTCACATTTATCTTACATGTAAGAGAGATTTCTTTCTATTATTGGCAAAAAATTGGCAAAACTATTTCTGATACTATGACAAAATAATGCCTTTTTTGGCTATCTGCTAAAGTGTTTGGTTGCATGCCTCTACTGGAAGAATAAAGAACAGCTTTCTGCTATCATTTACATATTTCTCCTTTCCACTTCTTATGATATTTCTTAATCTGTGTTACCAGGAGTTCACAAATTTCAGATTTCAGGAAGATCTAAAGGCAATTGTTTAAATCACAATAGATGGATATTTAATTAAAATCAAATATTCATTCCAAGAGTAAAATCAGGTATTGATTTGAGATAGCATGCCTTAAAAACAACAAAAAAGATGCAGCTATAAAACATGAAATGTTCAAATACCATAGCAATCCAAGATACAAATTCATCCAAACAAAATGGACCTGTCTTTAACTTGTGATCCTTCAAAGTCTCCAATGAGACTGAAACTGTGATAATATACAGCAAGAACTGAATAAAGCAAGAGTCATTTCTCTTCATATTTCAGACGGGCTTAAAATGCTGCTCAGTATTACGAACAATCTACATGAGTTCTGGCCTACACTTTCAGTTATGTCATGGGCTGGATAGGGAACAAATCTGATTCATATTTGTTCTTGCTTTTACTTCATTAACTACAGGCATAACTCAGTTTGCAATGAGTAGAAAACTATTTTTTCTTTTTTTTTTTTTTTTTTTTTCCTGGATTTGTTTTGGATTTTAAAAAGAAGAAAATTGCTTATGCTACTATTGTCTTGCCACTCTTATATTTCCATACTCTAACAAAGGTCACAGATCCTGGTGATTTTCAAATTAAATTTCCACCAGAATAACACGGAAAGTTATGCCAAGAATGACCATGTCCTTCTGCTAAACTGGGGCTCTTCTTTTAGGCCATAAAGTCACAAGGCAATTAGGCATCTTTATGCTTCTTTGTGCTATTAGCCAGGTCATCAGGCTTGTTACAGCAAGATGATGAAAAGTCTTAATATCTATCCAATATCTCACCAGATCAGGTCACAAGTTTCTTCATTACACATGATCCAAATTTAACAGGAATGCAAAGGAACACTGCCTCCACTGGCAATTTTTCACTTTATGTAGTTGGGAGAGTGGCCAAGTTTGGTTTGCACAGAAAATTCCGGATGGGCCCAAGGGCAGATCACATAAGAGTCTGACACTGATTCCCAAAGTCTGCAAAACATCTTGTGTGCTGACTTAGTAAGAAGGAACTAGTAGTGCAAAGAAGACAGTGGCAGAACTATTTTATATGGACTGATAGTATGTCAATTATTTAGTTAAACTGTGTGCAGAATAGAAGAAATCTGGGGTGAAATCAAAGGCATTTTATTGTATGTTTACAAACACTTTCCTTCTGGATAAAGCTTTTCCATGGGATAATATTTTGGAGATTCCTGATTTTTCTTAAATTCCTCTAATGATACAGGTCAGGCAATTATCACATTTAATATGGATACAGGTTTGGTTTAAATTTTCTCAAGGATTAGGGAATGTTTTAAACTGTGCATATGATTCTGCATTATGGCTGAATACAAATCACAGAATATTTACAAATTCTTATCAGTTTTAATGATATTAATACATTCATACGTTATATGAAAATTTGTGGAAACTCAGTACTTCTAATTGCAGTTTTGTGCAAATTCTAATTGATGTTTGTGACAAACACATGGTAATAAGAAAATCTTCCTTGTGATTTTAGAATAGGCTGGCAATTTATATTTATATGTCTGATATTTGTCACCTTAGGTCCCTTTAAGGCCACTTTATTTGATTACTATTTTGTGCACAGATACTGATAAACTTGTTTCATTACTATACTGTATTAAATAAGCAGTTGTCTCCTACACACAAATCTCGTCTTGCATTCACACAAACAATAATCCCATGCTTATTTTGAAAAGAAACTTGCCATATCTTGGTGACCAAGTCCACTGAAGATGGGAAACGAGGAAAAGGTTTGTTTTGTTCATTAGAACAACAATAATGACAACAAAGATGACACACATGAAGAAAATTAGAAACCTTCTTATTCTATTTATCATGTAAATGATGTACAATTTTCTTTCTCACTTATTCTCTTTTTGTTCCCTTTACTGATTAGGAAATTAAAATACATGAAACATTTCCCGACCTTTAAGTGATAGAATTAGACCTGGTGGAGTTCTTGTCTTTTTTTTTTTTTCTTTTCCATTTTGCTTTGTTTTTGATTTTTAGAGGTTGATAATATTGAGGTATTTCCATCTCTTTATTCTCACTGGAGAAATTTTGAGGTCTTTATAAGATAAATTTGATCTCCTGTCACTCTATCATGGTATATAATTGAGGGAGAGCTTTACTGCCGATGCAGAGCTCCAATGTAGAGCAAATCTTAAGTCAGTAACAAATTTATATAATGTAGGTTGTATCTTAGTATCTACTATTTACATCACTGACTGCTTATCTGTCCAGACTGTGATTGATGTGCTGCTGATGCTGCTGTTCTGCCAGACACTCCTGCAGAGTAAAGATATGCCATCAAGGTATAGAACAGAATTGGGGCAGCAATACTGTAGAGGAAAATGACATTAACTAAATGCTCATGAGATTTAGTCACCTCCAAAGCTTCTCTATAGGCAGAACTGAGCTTTTAAGTGTTGAGTGGACTCTAAGAATAAGGCATTTGACATGATGACCTTTTCAACAAAGGTTAAATGCATCATTTTGGTAGCGCTGAGTGCTTCTCCCCACCTAACTCACCCCTTCTCTCTAACTTGATTTTCTAGTAGGCATCTTATTTGAATGAATATTTCAAGAGGTCAAGATGGACAAAATTCAATGATCATCACAGTTTTTAAAATGTCACACATTCTTACTTTCATCTGTTGTTTAAAATATGCTGTTATTTGGACATCATGGGGAAAAACTTTGAAACTTTTTGAAGCTTTTTCCATCATATGAAAGTTTGAAGAGTTGTCCAACTGACTTTGTAGAAAGTCTTTAACTAACATGATACTTTAAGGACATATGTAATCAGATCACAGCTTGGAGTGGTAGCAAACTGAGTCTGCCCTTTGCCTTAATGTACCTAGGAATTGTGATCTATATTCCTGATTGCTATTGAATTTTCTAAATTTCATTATAAAATCAATAACCGTTGCACATGGTAAAATAGTTTACAAGAGCTGCAACATATTGTGGACTTCTGAAAACACACTGAGCTCACTGAACCCACCCAGGCAGCCAATTAGGAGAAAACATCTATTAAGGAGAAACAGGGCAGTCCCATTGACTGCTATTGATTTTCTTAGCCCTGTGAAAAGACAATCAATTAGATAAAGAAGGCTAATGTTACAGCTGCAATTTAATAACCCCTAAAGAAAGGAGAGGGCTATTGATTCCTGACATGGAATGCAGAGCTTATTGAAATATACTGAAGTTCACCTGTCTTATAATCAGGCCTCGAGGAAAGAGAAAGGTCTTTTTGGGACTGATTGTAACTTGTGGCATAGCTGGCTTGATGGTGTCAGAACTAAAAGATGCAGATGAAACAAAACTTTAGAGGAAACACAAGCCCGGGGTTGAATACTAAATCACAGGAGCTATTGACAGATGCTGTCTTGGTGAAGGTTGTTTCTCTTTTTTCATACAGAAAGCACCAGAGTACCACCTGTCATTTTCAAAAGCAAAGTCAGTTTTGCCAACCAGCCATGAATGACAAATAAAGCTTTATATGAAACACAAGGGCATATTATGTGCTATTGTGTGTTCTGCTAAGTGCTAATTTATCTGGCCTGTTCTCTTCAGCAAACACACACACAGACACATGAAATAATCCATCTAATTATGTAGCTATTTAGGAGAAAAACAAAGCAAGGTGTTTTTGTCTGACACAGACGGTACATGATACAACAAAGGTTTCAACAAAACCTAAGGCAGTTAATGAAAATAAATGAAGTGCTGTAAGCTGTAACAATTTTAGAACAAATAAACTTTTGCCAGTTTTATATTTAGGGTAGACCCAGCTGCTTTTCATAAATAGATGAGTACTTTCATTCATTTTTTGATAGTCCCTAATTAGAAATAGCTAATAGGCCTTGGCTTTCCATGATAAAATCTGGTCTAAAATACCTTATATAGATATTTTCTTCATGCTTTTTTTCTATTGACTGCATTTGATCCTTTCTCTCTCATTATATATATGCCTTTTTTTTTACCAGCAGACAGCTGCTGTTCACAATAATTGCCGGGGCAGTCAATTATACTTTAAATAGGCCTACTCGAGGGCAAATGAGAGTACGGTGGTCTAGATTGTGCTAGGGACGTGTTATACACAAAGACTGTCATTTCAAGCATCTGGAACATGACAAATATTATTTGGAAGCAGTCCAGTATCTATATAATATATGTGCTCATTACTATATCAACATGACAATACCCAGCTTTCATGTTTTGTAATGCAGGTATATCTCTTTTGCTCTTTCTATATATGTGTACAAACACAAACATGTACACATATAAATACATATAAAATACACACAGATGAATACCTAGACTGTGTGTCAGTCACCTGATTTCTTGAAATGCATGTCTGTCTTTATATACTCAAAGGGGGTACGAGGAATATACAGGTAATTCAGGAGAAGTGTTTATCCAGGAGAAGACAGAGATCTTATCAGTGCTTAAAGATATCTAAAAGGTGGGTGTCTAGAGAATGGGTCCAGTGTCTTTTCAGTGGTGCTCAATGATAGAAGAAGGGGCAACGCATACAAACTAGAACAAAGGAAGTTCCACCTAAACATAAGGAAAAGCTTATTTACTGTGAGAGTGACAGAGCACTGGAACAGGCTGCTCAGAAAGGTTGTGAAATTACCTTCTCTGGAAATTTTCAAAATCTGGAAACATTCCTGCTTAACTTGTTCTAGATAAACCTGCTTTGGCAGGAGGTTTGGACTAGATGTTCCCCAGAGGTCCCACCCAACCCCTATCATTCTGTGATTCTGTAAATTGTTAAACTGGTTAGTAATTTTTCTTCCTTGTGTGTTCATGCATTCTAAACACTCTTACTTTACTGAGGTAATATTAATGTTCTAGGAAAGTGAGCCAGACAAGAATAATATTAAGTTCAAGATAAAGCTGCGTAAGAGATGTGCAACCTAACTGAAGTCAATACTGTGTACAAGATTATGTGAATAATGATGAACCAGCAAAAATCCAAAACATCAGGATAGAGTATTTGGACAAACAAAGCAAATGCCCTAAAATATCCAAAGTATATTAATTTTGGTGAGGTTTTTTTTATACAGAAACAGCCTTAAAGACTGCAGATGAAGATAATTTTTTAGCTAACAAAATTAAGAAAGCAGCAGTTAGGAAAACTGGAATTAATTTTAATAGTGCCATTAAGTTCTTGTAGGTATGACAATTTACATTGGAGGGGCTGGTTCTGAGAGGTGCAGAGCTTTTCCTGTTGGTATCTTTGGGAGCTCTAGGTGTTTTCCTCCTTTTAAGATCAGGATGGTCATAATGGTTCAATTCCACAGGATGAAGTAATAAAATCCATGACTGAATGGACACAGCAGTACATGTAAGATGCATCTTAATACATCCGTTCTGAAAAGGAATAATGTACTCAAGAAACAGGCCTAAAAATTGTTTCTGTATGTGTTTCATTACTGATACATAAACAGTAGCTTAAAATAACCTTTTATTTTTAATGTATAAAATTTAAAAAGAGTAGCACAGTAGGAAATAGAGTCAAATAGTACACACAAGCTTGCAGATATAATTTTTGAAAGCAGATACAAACAAATGTTGGGCCGGAAACTATTGTAAAGAGAGGTTTATTAGTAAAGAATAAGGTTGTAAAAGACAATTCGAAGCACACAAATATAGTTAATGTAGCAACACACACAAGAAAAATATCTATTTGCAAGGAACATGCTCAATTAAGATTTGCTTTCTTGTAGTCTCAATTTCATCACTTTTCAGATACCAAATATCATTTGAAAATTTCAAAATTATCAAAGGATCATACTCATAACCTCTGAATTTCATGTGTCTTTAAAACTTTTTTTAAAAACTCAAGGTCTTGCAGTTGTTGGTCATTTTATAGCTTAGAAAACAATAAACCAAAAAAAAATATTTCAAACTAAGGATGTATTCCTTCATGAATTCGATCATCTATTTCGTGCACAGCAAGGCTGAGAACCAAGAAAGGACTTCAGTGCCTGTGTCCAAAATCCAGTTCTGAAAAATCCCTCACTCAGCCATTATTGCAAGCCTAAATTCAGTATGCCCTATATTTGAAGTTCTGGTTCTCCTTCCAGCACTATGCTTTGAATAGGATCGAGCAGCTCCGCAACTTTTTCCCATGACCTAAAGTTTATTTGAAGTAGGACTTCAGACACTCTTCCATAGTAAGTGCCTGAAGGGGTCCATCTGTCAGTGTTCTTCAAGTACACCTTGCATATAGCGCCAGGATCTCTACAGCAGGTAGGTACTATCACAGATTGCTTTTAGAGCAGAGAATCCATCTTTTACAAAGTAGCATATGTGTACAGTAGCTGAAGCACCACCCACATGGCATGTAGGGGATCATATCTGAGCAGGGTTTACCTACATCTCTGCTTGCTAAGATTAAAACCCAAGCACCAAATAATAGCAGTTGTGGTTGGAAGGCTGTTCCCCACCTCTGCTTTTTTAATTTACCTTCAGGATTTAGTAGGACAGAAAGCAGACTAGTTACTGTTACTCTTTAGGGTGGAGGGTTTTAATATGGAAGAGGAAGACCTCTGATCCCTTCCCTCAGACTCTCATGTATTTTAAATGACATAGTCACTGAGGAAAAGCAGCCACCCACAAAACCCGTAAATAGCAGTGGGAGCAGATGTTTGTTGCAGGGCACTTCCATGTTTACATGAATGCCACAACCACTAGGAAATGGATACACACACTTATTTACCAGAGATTTTGCTCAGCTTAAACTGTAAATGTAAGTGTAGACCAAAAAAATCTTCATTTCAGAAAAAATAGTTATTCTTCAGTCACACTGTAAATTGTTAATAAGGCAAGCAACTAAGTGCATTCACTGCTCTTTTGGTGCTGCATAAAACTTAGGAGGAATGTGTCTTGAAAGAATCTCTAAGCAGAAAGAGATAAAAGTATTAGGATGTCTGTATGCCAAAGTCAATTAGAAAGGTGCATTCTTATCATTACTACTCATCACAACTGAATGAAATGGGCCCTCCTAACTGGAAGAAATTAGTTAAACAGACTTAGACTAGATTCAACTGCCATCTGTGCACTGCTCTGGAGGCACATATTGCAAAACATGTATTAATAACTAAAGAGAAGGTAACAAAAAGGTTTAACATGTTGCTGCTTTTGATGGAAGAGATTTAAGTTCTAAATCTGAAAAAGGTTATTCTGTTCATAATGTCTTCCAGCCTTTTTAATTACACCTCCGTATAGGTTATGTTTTCTTTATATTGTCATAAAATCGAGTAAATTATTGTGTAGGAATTTTCGGTAGCTGAAGAAGCACCATAATATATAGGTTGGAGGGGGATCAGTATAACAGTTCAGAGCCTCAAAGTTTGCAGCCTTGTTAATCTCGAGGAGGAATGTATTTCTGCAGAGGCTGACTGGTCTCCAACATACCAATGAGTAGGATAGAACTGGAATTAGAAAATATTTCTCCTTACAAAGTACAACAGATGTAGAGAAGTTACAAACATAAGAGGAAAAGACAATTATAGTATAATGAACCACTAAGCAGACCAAATTCGAAATATTCAGGTAGATGTTATAAGAGTTAATGCAAGACCTAAATTTTAATAAGGAGAAAAATAGATATGCCTGGGTCCCATTAGCACCTGCACAAAGCCATCTGAAGTCAGTAAACAAAATGTCAAAAACTTGTCAAAGAAGACATCTTGACCAGACAGTGATGCACACAAGTAGCAGTTCTGTCTGTGTGCAACACAACAGTCTCTTTTTTTGTACAACTTAAAGTTACATATGTCTTTAATATGGTGCACATTTAAGCAAATTTACTGCTCTCTCTCTAACTTCTGCAGGACAGGACTCAGTAATGCCATGGGGTTTCAGTTTGCTCTGGATGAGGTCTGAGACACCAAGCCTTCAGGTCCCTTAATCTAAGATTCACATTGGCATATGCCAGACATCTGGATGGGCTTCATTTTTGGGACAACCTGTGGTGTTAGGGCAGTGCTGTGGGTTGACCCCGGACAGCAGCTAAACACCCACACAACCATTCATTTGCTCACGTCCTCTCCACAGTGCAACAGGGGAGAGAACAGAAAAAGCAAAAGAGGGGGGGGGGGGGGGGGGGAAAAGTGTTAAGATAAATACCATTTAATAAAGGAAGGGATGAAGGGTAAAGGGAGAGGGAAAAAAAAAAATTATACAAAATCAGCCAGTCACCACCTCCCGCAAGTAGATTGGTGCCTAGTTTTTGAGCAACAGTTGCCTTGGAAGTCAATGCATAGTAGGTACACTCTGAAACTGCTTAGTGTTCACTGGGAAAAGAGAGAAATGACTATGTTCTGGTTCACCGTATGATGTAAATAGGAGACAGGTGCCAATCTGCTGAGATGTAGGGACTTTTCTGATGAAAATAAAGACCCTTTGTTTATTCTGTGGCCTGTGGGGTTATGAAAGATGTAGACAGGAGTTCTCTGAGATGCAGTGTTGGTCCTCATGTTTGGTCCCCAGATTAGATAGCTAAAACTTCATTAACCCCAAAATGGTTTGGAAAAAGACATTCCACTTTTGTCTCTAAAAATATCCCCTCTTTAAATACAGGACAACTTTAAAAAAAATATTTTCTCTCTAAAATCAAAACAGAAGTTTAAGAGGACCAAATTCACAAAATGTGTAGTCATATTGAATAGGATTACATGTTGAATATCTAAGGCTGTTTGTAAAAAGAAGACTACAATGGAAAAACAGTTGCTCTATTACAAAAAATTAAAACAAGCAAATGTAAAATCCTCACTGTACTTCTAGATGTTAACTTCACTGAACAATTTACCTCATGTACAAACATAGTAGATTTCTCCACACAAACACATGAAATAAAGTGACCATTCCCTCCTCATTTGCAGTCTTAAATTACTATGTAATAGATAGCTCTGAAACAAAATGATGCCATGTTATAGATAAATAATTCTTCCAAAACAGAAAAAGAAAATATGAGAAAGGTATAGAAGATCAACTAATAATTTTGTTTTATGTAAACTGTATTTGTATAGTTTGTAAATTGGGCATGTTGTATAGTTCAAAATGGAAAAAGTCTCAGTTTTGTTTTTTGTTTTGTTTGAAATTCTGCAAATCTGTGAATTAATTGCAATTTTCTTGGATATGTTAGTTATTCATAATTGTATGCCAAATAATCTCTGCATAATTATTGGTCCTGAAATGATTTATAAATGACTTTTTGCTGGTGCTCAACATTTGACATGGGCTGTGGCTCAATGTTTTGAGCTGCCTCCTCACTCAAAATGAACCTGACAACTCCAGAGCTCCGGCACCACAGAGGTCAGGGAGATTACTGCAGCTGAAGAACAGATCAAATATTAAAAAAAAATTACTTCCCTGATCTCTGCCACCAATGTGAAATAGTCAGAAGCACCAAGAACACTGCAATTTTTAATAAAGAAAAGGATTAATATTCTTGGCATCCCACCCTCCCTCTACACTTACCCCTTTTAAGTGATAGATATCTACATCACTTCCCTTCAGTGGTTGCTTTGCTTATATCCATCTAATGTAATTTAGTTTTTTCTGTTATTCTAAACTGTCTACTTTTCCTCAAGCTGAGATGATTTTTGTGACATTTGCCACATCACTCACATTTGTTTCTGCTCATTATATAGTAATTTTATTTTAGTTAAACTTGTTCCTGCTTTGCCAATCTTTCTGAGGCATGACTAGCTACTACTCTGCATAGGGAAAAAGATTTACCATTTTTTTAGGATCTGCTGTAATGAATGATAGTACATGACATAGAGCAAAACAGAATTAAAAGTAGTATTAAGATGGACACCTTACTTGAATGATACTCAAATGGTAACAAATAGCAGTCTCTGACTTTCTCACATGTGGTTCCTGTTACTACTTATCCATACAGATTTCAAGGCTCAAAAGTAACAGTTTTAGGCTATAATAATCCATCAATGATTGCCTGGGGAGGTAAATGTGAATTTAAGAGGCTGTAGTTCATCTAGTAAATCAAAAATAATCAATAATTTTCCCATGTCCAATTCTGATGGTTTTTGAGGAGAAAGGGGATAAAGACTATCAATTCAAAACAGAAACAGAATTCAGACTTTTAAGATTTACTTTTTTTGTTCCAGTCTTCCTCCCACCCCATGCTCCCACCCTGATCTGGCATATATGAAGGAAAGAGAAGGTTGTTTAAACCCTTTTGGAGATTGTGGATTACACCTTGAATTTTAGCTGGAGAGCCATGCTATGTAGAGCCATTCACATGTCCCCCATTCATTTGCTGATGGGGGAAGTATATTGTTCATTAAGGATTTGATTAATTTTTCACTGTGTCCAGAACCACAGTACTCTTAAGGGATGGAAAGTGGGAAACATTCCTTCCAACTCATGAGAGCAGCTGTGTCAGTCACAGGGACAATCCAACTCTTCATTATCACCTTGTACAAAAGTCATGTATCTTTTGGCCACATATTCTTTTTAGATTTCCTTATAAAGGCCATAAGAAAGTACTTAATCAATAAGAATGTGTGTTTTCAATGTGGAAGCTTCCTGGGTGACTAATGATGTCTTTTAAAGGCAACAGAATTGCCCAAAGAGTCAAAATAGCTTATATTATTGAAAATTTTAATGTGATCATCAATAAATAGGACTGAATGAAGACTCTCTATTCAGACAGCTCTCACCACAAGAGGATTCATCACAAGTACACTAATCAGTATCAAAGATTTACTCAGTTCTTCTTGGCTGAAATTCAATTCTTATAAACAAAAAGTCATTCCAGTCAGTTACACTTTCAGAGGGCAAAAGGGAACTAAATTTGCTCATCCTGTAGTTAAAAAAATAAATAAACTATTTTTTCCTGGAATTGGTGTTAGTCCCCAATTTTCAAGCTGCATTGAAAAAAAAAGAGTATCGGGAAAGAATGTCAGAGACCTGGGTATAAGAACTGTAGTGAACAGACCTCCAAAAAGCTATGTATGAACACTGGGAAATTTGTAGGTCAAAATTTCTGCCTATTTTCATAAAGTTCACAGTATTATAAAATATCTTAGTTTGGAAGGCATTCATAAGGATCATCAAGTCTAACTCCCTACTCATCAAGTCTAACTCCCTACTCCTCACAAAAACATTTAAAACTAAATCATTTATCTGAGAACAACGTCCAGCACAACTCCTTGAAGTCCTTGAACTCTGACAGGCATGTCAATGACATAATGATTCATTCAGATCAATCATAGAATCACAGAATCAAGGTTGGAAAAGACCTTTAAGATCACCAAGTCCAACAATTAACCCTACTCTACTAAGTCCACCACTAAGCCATACTCCCAAGCACCACATGTATATGGCTTTTAAACACATCCAGGGATGGTGATTCAACCACCTCCCTGGGCAGCCTGTTCCAGTGCCTGACAACCCTTTCAGTGAAAATTTTTTTCCTAATGTCCAGTTTAAACCTCCCCTAGTACAGCTGAGGCCATTCCCTCTTATTCTGTCACCAGTTACTTGTGAGAAGAGACCAGTGCCTACCTCTCTACAACATCTTTAAAAAATGCAATTCTATACAAAGTCTGTACAAAATGATCCGGAAAAAATTTATTCTATAAGAATGCAGAGGACTATTTTTTTCAAACATTGTGGAAAACTGACTTAGCATCTGTCCTGGTTTGAGTAAGAACAGAATAATTGTGTGCAGTGATTTTACTTTTCAGAGCAGTTCTTCTAACTAACTGCATTTTCTGAAGTTAGCAGCATATTTTCAGAGAGTGTCTGCTTCTAGCAGTGATAACATTCCATGTTTAGAGTTGGCACCAAGATTTGGTGTGCAGACCAAGGACACTACTGGATCTTGCGTACCATGTTGAGGGTACAGAAAGTAAAAGGCTGCACCTGCAGGGAGGAGCAGACAGGACATGTGATCCTAAACTGACCAATGAGGGATTCCACCCCACATACATCATATTAGGTATATATAAAGCTGAGGGACCACAAGGGTCTTGCCCTGCTTTGCCCCATTGCTCAGCTGGGTTTGGGTCCTTTTCTGGTTTCTTCCTCGGCTGGCATCAGAGGAGAACTGTCCATTCTGCCTTCAAACCTGATCAGTATGTTTCTGAATCAAGTACCAGAATCCAGCTCCTGAACACATTTTCCATCTGCCACTGGGCCTAGTCTGACACTCTCCCGGTGCCGGCTCCATAGTATTGGTGGTGATGGTGATCTAATTGCCACTGGGGGGGTTGCGTTCGATACCAGTTTTGTGTATATATATATGTATATATTTTTTTTGTTATTATTATTTTCATTAAAGCTGTTCTAGTTTCCTTTTCTAATTGCCAAGTCTCTCTCCCTTACTCCTTTTCTCTTCACTTTGGCGAGGGGGCTTAACAGAGAGCATCTGTTATAGGTCTAAGGGGCTGCTCTGGTCTTAAACCATGACAGCAACATGTGCAGATTTTTTTCAGGGGTAAAATTAAAAAAAATGAGGCAAAATATTGAATGACAGAAAAATATTGAGTTCTGGTTAGCAGTCCAAACTACTAACAAAGAATGTTATAGAATATTATAGATTTTCTAATCTAGAAGAGAATAATCTCAACTTTCCTGAACATACTTCAGTAGACTCATTAGTATACTAACTTTCTAAAATATTTCTTGTCCATGATATATGCTAAAATATATTATTGCTTTTTGCAGCTACATAGTTAGACTGTGTTTGCAAATATGCCATAACACCACACAACTAAATCCTAGATCAAGTGAGAGAAAATCTTATCTTTTTTTTTTTTTTTTTCCCCCCCCGAAGGACTTTCTAGATGACACAGGGAAATAGCAGAAACTAATTCACAATAAATAAATCTCTGACCTTATGCTGTCTTGAACCTTGAAAAAGTATGAACAAAAGCTATAATAAAAAAAATCTAATTAATTCATTTTGTGAAATATAGAGGCCACTTACTACACTATATTAGAGACCTTAAATAAAACACACAGAATACAAGGACTTCAACATTTTATTTTGCTTTATAGGTTTACAAATATAAACTATGATGTGTCAAACTGAGACTTATTCCAATGAATTTCCTCTATATTGAGGGGTCTTATAGTTAATTAATTTAAGCAAGGAGTTTATTAAAACTGGAATTTCATCTAGACGTTGGGTTAAACACCCTCAAAACTAAAGAACTACCATTCTACTTAGTATAAACCAAAGATATTAGAATATTTATAAGTATTAGGCATACAGAATTAAGAAAAAACAAACACATGCACAGCACTGAAACATAGTGAAAGGATCTTCTAGAGTTCTGAGTTTAAGAGTACAGAAAGAACTAGGAAAAAAATTAAATCTTAATGGCAGCATGTGGTTTGACTATCTAGGGGTCAGATGGTGACCATCTTCCTATAAGACTACCACTCAAGACATAGAACTCTGTATCTCACTCATCACAAAAGTATAGTTTTAGTTTGTTTTTTTTTTTTTTTTCCAATTTAACAAAACAGTCTGTTCACAAAACTACAACCAGATGTAGTTGATTGTACTGGTTCCTTGTACAGAAAATAATTGATAAGAGAAATATTCATAAGCAGTTTATTTCTGATTCATCCTTTAGAAAGCAGTCAATATGTATATATGGGTTTTGCTTACATCTTAGATACTATTTGTCCACAATAATAATAATAATGAAACCCCCCTGCTAAAAAAGTTATTTGTTTGTTAGCATAGATTTGTCACCAAAACAAGCAATGATTTCTTGAGTAGGACCTCCCTTGGCCACTGTTACTCATGAACAAGCTGTGATACCAGCATGTAACACAACAGTCATGCTAGGTTTGCAGGCCTCAGGAATAGATTGTACAAGGAGTGTTGCAATGATGGATATGATCTAGAGCCTGGGGGAGGCAGACATGGGAAGATGGCTGGAGTTGCAGTCCAGACAAGAGCTTAAATGCTTGGAACTGTGCTACAGAATGGACACACCTCTGGGTTGGGATCAGAGCCAAAGGATATGGTGATGACCACCTGCTGCAGGCTGGTCATGAAGAGAAAATGGAGAAGGCTGAGGTACTAAGGTACCTCAGTTCTTAACAGAAAGATCTGTTTCTCAGCCTCCCAGTCTGCATGCCTAGTGTGGAATGTTGGGGAAGAGAGAAGGAAGAGATCCTTCACCACAGGAGTGAAGGATCAAACAGGACTTATGTAACTAAGGTGGAGTTATACAAGGTGAGAGAAGCAGATCTTGAAAAAGGAAGGGAAGAGGATCTAGGACACTACAGAGCAGGGCCAGTTTGAAACAGGTTTGTCCATTACCACTTCTAGTTGAGCTTTAAATATTGTCAGAGATGGAGTTTCACTGCTCTGGGATCCTATTACAGTCTTTGAGCACTATCAGTGCAAAATACTTTCCCTCATATTGACTTGAAATTTCATTAAAATTCAAGGGAAGGTGAATGTGTCTGAGGACAGCCAGGACATATTCACCAAAGGGCAAACTATGTATAATGAAACTGGTTGCCTCCTAATGATGAAATGATTTGCTTTGTGGACTAGGGCAGAAGGTGCCTCTTGTCTATAGTGGGGCATTTAACACACTACCGCATTGTATCCTGCTATCAAGACAGTGGAGATACTAATTCAATGGTGGAGAGCAACATGGTTAAAAACCAGCTTGACTGTTATACATTAAAGGTTGTGGTAAACAGTTAAATATTACCTGGAAATTGCCCAAGAGTTGTATTAATTAGAGTCTGAGGGGGACATCTTTACCTTTTACTGGGAGCATCTTTACCTTTTACTGGGATGATGGGAGTGAAAACACCCTCAGGAAGTTTGCAAATAGCACCAAATTGAGGGGAGGTTTTGGTACCCAGGATAACAGCATGGTGTCTCAGTGGAATCCAACAGGCTGGAGGAATGAGGAGAAATAATGAAAATTCCCCTTAAATGTTCCTCCATGAGACTGGTTAAATACTAGACCAGGTTATAGGAGAAGATACAAGTATCTGGGATTGTAAAAAAACCAAACTTGGGTTCAAAATAAAATCCACACAAAGAAAAGTATTTGAAAGCACGTGTTCCTAACATAGAAAACTCTTGTTGTTTCTTTTAAAACTCTGGCTTCAGAGGTTGTATTTTTAAAATATATAGAAAACAGTGATGGTATCAAGCCCACATTCTTACTATCTAAAATTTTATTTCTTCAGGAGTGGGAGAGTAAATGGGGAACTCTGTTGGTATTATTAGTTCTTGGATCTGTTGGCTGCTGCTTTTCCTCATCTTTCGTTTCCCCTTCAACTTGTATGAGGTCAAAGTACTTATAAAAAGTATTCACAAGTTTGCCTGACTAAGTAAAGCTGATTTGTATGACATGGCTGAAATTATATTTGTGAAGACATGGAAGTCACAAAATTCAGAAGAGGTGTCTTCGTCCAAATTACATAAAACTTGCAAGTCCATATTTTCCTTTTTTTAGCTATAAAACAGGACATAATTGAGACCATTTACACCAGTCCTACATTTTCTGCTGTGTCTTCCAGAAATAATCTGAAATAACTGCAAAACCTAAGATTTTGCAAATCTGAAGTCCAAATGACTGTCTTAAAAGAATATCTACTAAACAAATACAACAAAGTTTGGAGAGACACATGGATAGTGCTGATATTTATTCTTCTTACTGTTTGGGAGAACAGTAGGCAAATTTGACTATGTGCCTTTCTGCAGTATCCAGACAGAAAGCACAGTCTTACAGGAGAGCACTGTGTCATCTTTTGGACAAACCATGCCCTTTAGGGGCAGTAATCTTTTCTTACACATTCTAGATAAACTATATATCTACCAGAGTTTCAAGCAGGAAATGATAAACAAAAAGTATATGGAGAATTTCAACTTGAAATGATGGAAAGTAAAAAGAAAACATCACCATGTGACATTACGGTTTGTAAATCTCAATATTCTTTGCATTGTTTCTGCTTCACACCATTGTTCAAGAGAAAGAGTGGAAATAGGAAAAGACAATCAGTTTCCTTATTTTTCCATTGGCTTCCTTCTGTATTCTTTAAGGCTGTTTATGTCTTACGTTTTGTCTAGAAAAACTGAAGAAAAACAAGGCAATACTACCTAACAACTCTAACAAAATACACTAAATTCTTATGCTAATGTGTTTTATGTGTCTCTCAGCAGACATAAACTGTCTTCAAAGGTTAATAGCATGCCAGAACATCAAAAATGCTTATGAAATTAATTAAAATGCCCAGTAATTACAATGCATCTGTGAACAACCTTGTTCAGTTTGTCTAGGCTGATAGTTAAGTTTATCTCAGTTCTTTGCTCATATTGTTGGTGACATTATTTTGTTGTATTTTTTACTGGTCATTAAAAATATTATCTATTATAACAGATATTTTTAGACTGCCTTCATTATTTGACAGTTTTGACAGACAGTATTGATTTGGCCAGCAACTGTGGCTAACCAGAAGGGGACAATGTGACAGTTTTATGTAACAAAAGGCACAGTGTCATGTCAGCTGAACTAAATGTTGTACAAAGTGACAGCAGGACAAAAACGCCTTTCAGACTTAATTTTCTGCTTCATTTTTTCTACTACCAATACATAAGGCAGTGCAGTAGGTGACACAAATTAGCAGGATAGAGCAAAAGGTCTATCCATGCTTCTGTCGATATACTTGAATTCTTTCCACTAAGGTAACCAGAAATTATTTTTAAGGTGAATGAAAAAGAAGAGCAGCTTATAGTAATCGACCTACCTCTTTAGGAGAAAGCATATCCCTTATCAGGATTCTTTATATGTTTCTCCTGTGTGGCTTTTTGGAAAAGATGAAAGAAAAAAGTCCCCCATCTGCTAGGTCATGCCTACAAGACACATTCTGTCAAGTCTTAAAAGCAACAAGAGCTTTGCCTGTGGGATACCTATAATTATTATGCGGAGCGGCCTTGCGCCTGCTGTAGCTCATTGTTCTGCTAACACAACCGAATGAGAACAGTGGCTCCAGGCTGTGAGTTTATAAAGTGCAACTTTTCGATTTTGCTCTTCTATGGCTTTAGCATTGTGCAGAGTCCATGAGTGACATCTTTGGCCTTCCTTTGGGCTGAGCAGATTGAATCTGTCACGCTGAGTTAAACAATGACTGGGGGACACAACCTTAGCAGGGCCTGTCATTTTTTCCTACTAATTCAATCTACATTTAATCAATGAAAGTAATTTCTTGTTTGTTTAAGTCTCATATCCAAGAGATCTAGAGGATCCTGAAGTAGTGCACCTCCACCCTGACCTTCTCCCCTTTCTGAACTTGTACTGGTATATCAAGAACAGAATTAGTGAAAATCACACATTGCAAAGTTGTCATGCTGCTCACTATACATTTAGTCTCCTTTTATGTTTATATATAGCTTTCTGGGTGTAATTTTAGAATTTAGCTTTCCCACAGATTCAATGAAAAAAAAAGCTAGCTGGAGTTACACCTTCCAATGGCAGTACAATGGTAAGAATTATAATGCACCCTCTTATAGGAGCATATATACACATTCAGTGATTGTCTACATGTATGTCATATATGTGAAGGTACTAATGTAAGGATATTTCTTCAGAAGTACAGGCTATCACTGTTATTGAAAGTAGCCAGTTGTGACTTATGCAAGTTCAAGGACTTTATTGATCGGTTTAGCTGGTCTTAATCAAAATCTGTCTTCCTTTCCACTCATAGTGATTAAATAAGTCTAAGAGAGCCTGACATCAAGTCTTTGACTTTTTATTGGTTCTCAGCAAGTGCTGTGCTCAGCACTTCAGGAGCCAGCAGTCACCAGGCAGAAAGTTAGAAGATTGAGTAAAGTTTGGCAATAAAATCTAAATATATAGAGCAAGTAAAACATATCAAACAGAAGCAAGAGCTCAAGTACAAGGTTTTATGCTTTCTGAGAGTTTCTTTTATTTTTGGTAAATAGTACCTTTTGAACAGACTAGAAGAGGGAAATCAGCACATCAGATAATAAATATGAATGGAAAAACAAGATTTATTTTCAAATTCTGTTCAATATTTTAATGTGATTTTTCCCAGTTGAGCTGGAAAGAAAAACAATTAGCTTTAAATTTTTAGGCAAAATATATATTGTCTCTCTATAAAAATGTATAAAATTTGTAATTTATATGTTTACATGCAAAGATATGTGCAATAATTGGATACGCTTTTCCAAAGGCATGAGCAGAAATTGAAAACATGCTCACTACCTGATTATTCCCTTGGAGAATTTCTTTTATAGAATCATAATATAGCAAGTTGAAAGGGACCTCAGGGATTGTCTGGTCCAAACTCCTTGGCAAAAGCATGGTCTACACAGCAGTCTGTCCAGACAAATCTTAAAAGGGTCCAGTGTTGTGGAATCTACTGCTTCCCTGGGGTGATTACTCCAGGGGCAGATCTTATTGTGAATTTTTTTTTCTCTTGTGTCCAACTGCAATTTCCCCGTGAGTAAGTTGTACCCGTTACCCCTCGTCTTTTCCATGTGACTCCTTGTAAGAAGGGAGTCTGCATCTTATTTGTAGCCTTCCTTTAAATATTGGAACATGATGATAAGATCTCCCCTAGTCTTCTTTTCTCAAGGCTGAACAAAGTCAGCTCTCTCAGCTCTTCTTCCTGACTGGATGAAGGAACGGCCTCCACTGTGGCCCTTCTCTGTACTATCTCCATCCTGTCCACATACTTTTTTTGTGTAGCGGCAACCAAAACTGAACACAGTATTCCAAGCATGGCTGGACAAGCACTGAGTAGAGTGGGATGATGACTTCGTTACCTCTGCTGCTGCTGCCCTTCTTGTTGCAACCCAGCATTGTGTTGTCATTCTTTGCCTCAGCACCACACTCATATTGAGCCTATTCTCTATGAGGACTCCTAAGTCTGTTTCCACAGAGCAGCTCCCCAGCTATGTAGATCCTACTTATCTTCATAATGCATCAGATTCTCCAGGAGAAGGAAGAGGGGAACACTATGGAAATCCTTGGTGAAATACAGGTAGACAATGTCCACTTCTCACCCCAAATCAACTAAGCTCAAAGTATCTAAGGTTATTTTGTTTTAGAAGGCAACCAGGTTTGTCAAGCACCATTTGCCCTTGGTGAATCTGTGCTGTCTTTTCCCTACCACATGCTGCATTTGACTTGTAATGACCCCCAGGAGAATTTGTTACATAATTTTCCCAGGGACTGAAGTAAGACTGATGGGGCTATAATTTCCTAGATTTTCCTTTAAGCCTTTCTTATAGATGGGGATAACATTAGCATTCTTCCAGTCATTCTGGGACAACCTCTGAACTCCACAACTTTCAGTACTTATTGGTCCACTTTTCCATTTCTGGTACTCTTCTCTTGAGCAAAGTCAGAAGTTCACTGTTAAGCCAAGGGAGTATCTTGCTCTTCCTTCTTCCCTTATATTTACATGGATTTTGTCCTTCCAGGAGAGCATTCTTGAAAAACTCCCAGCGCTTTCTAGCTCCTTTATCCTTTGTGGAAGCTTTCCATAGAATTCCTCCCAAATGATCTTCAGTGAACTGAAGTTTGCTGTTCTGATATCAAAAAACTTTGTTGAACTCACTACTAACTTCTAGGTTAACTTCTAGGTTAACTACTAGATTAACTTCTAGGTTAACTCTAGGTTCTACTAACCTTCAGCTTGCTCAGCAGCGTCCCAAACTTCACAATATTGTCATCGCTGCAGACAAGTCGATCAAAAATTGAGATGTTATAAAGGAGGTTCTCTTGGTTTGTGAGTAGCAAGTCCTGGATGACACATCTAACATTTGTAGGAGGAAATATCCCCCTTGGAGGTGAATCCTCTGATCTTGACCCAGAGGCATTCAATACAGCTTCCACAACCACTGTCATTGACTTTTGTACTTTCAAGGTTCTCCTTAACAGAGACTGTGACTCTTCCTCCTATTCTTTGCTGCCTGTCTTTACAAAATATCCCAAAGCAATCCATTATGATCTTTCAGTCACGTGAGTTGTCCCACTAAGCTTCATTTATTCGTATGATATCATAACATTGTGACTGGGCATGGAGATCCAGTTCCTCTGGTTATATCATGCTGCATGCATCGGTATATATATGCTTGAGGTGGTTGATCTTCTGATTCTCATCTTGAGAGAAAGCTAAGGAACATTTGTTGCTGTTTTGGTTGGCCTGGCTTATTCCTCAGTTGGTTGCAATGTTGCAAGTGTTGTCACTCTGGACCCCAGATTCTAAGTCCTTCAGTCTAAAGCCCACCTCACCAAGTTGGGCAGCCTGCAATCAAAAATTCTGTTGCCTCTGTAAGAGCCTGGCTGTTGTTTGCCTCAAACCTTGTGCGGTGATAAGGTCTGGAAAGACCTGTCTGGAAGGGAGAGGTGTTGATTGCTTTTAATGTCTCTGTGCCCCCCTTTGGCTCCTTGCAGACATGATTTAACAAAAGGAAGAGATAGGTTCTGCATAAGGGGGACTCTGTCTTTTCTTTAGTTAAGTGCTCCTGCTGACTGCATCATGGGGGTGGTAGATGGCAGGCGCCACACTACTTCTAGCTCATGGAGCTTATGCAAATCAACACCACTTCCTGTGGAAGTTGGGAATGCCACCCAGATACCTCAAGGGTATAAAAGGGACAGAAAAATATTGATTGGTGTGCACCCACCACCGAAGAACTGAAGACTTGGACTGATCCAGTGAGACGTCGCTGGATCCACGGGTGGTGATAATCTTTTCTCTTTATCTTACTCTCTATTTTTCTTACTTACTACCTCACCTCTCCTCTCTTTTCCTCTTCTCTGATAACTTTCTTCCTCTTCCTCAAAATTCGGTTGCGCCGTAAAATAATCGCCTACAAAGATTGACTCTTTTTATCCGTACTGTTTGTTGATTGTTCTGTTAGGGAGAGCTAATAAACTGTTTTGTTATTGTTCCTCGGAGTCAGTGTTGTGACTCTGCTGCCCTGGCCGCCCTGTCATGCAGGGACAGCCTCTTTCAGGGGATCGCAAAGATTCACCTCCCTCGTTGTCCACTGAGTGGGACGAGACAGCCTCTTATAGACGGATGGATCCCATCGCTCCCTAACAGGATATAGTAATTGAAGAATGGCCTGTAGTCATAAAGAGACAAAATCCTCTCAATGGCACCAGCCACAAAGCCAGAAGTTGATTTGCATTATATGTCTATTTCTGGTTTCACTCTTTTGTCTAACGGGTAAAATGTAAGTAAAAATAACTTGGGTGCCAATAAAATTTTTTTTTTTTTCACTCTTCCATCTCCAGTGCTTCCTTTATTCTACCCAGATTCCACCTTGCAGTGTGATTCATGCCCACATGGAAGCGTAACAGTGGATAGTAGTCTGTGCTTTTGACAAGTTCTGGCATCCTCTTGGCAATGTCTCAGATCTTACCTCTTGTGACTCCCTGTCAGGTTATCAGATGGATGGCTCAGTGCCCTTTAACAGAGAGGCTCCCACTATGACCACCTGTCATTCCTTTTGCAGTACCCACTGCATGCTGCTGGCACAGTTTCTCTTTGTGGACCTTACTCCTAGGAGTCTACAGATGTTAAAGCTTCATATCTAGTTTTGGTTATAATGCCAGAGGGTTGGGACTGAAGCAGAGTCTTGTTTTTGTGGGTCAGCAAGGTCCAAGATGCCTCATTCTCTGTGATGCGCACCACAGGAACATGGTTCTAAAACCACTTATCTATCCCCATCATGGCCCCTCTAATACTGTACAGTCTTTTAATTGCTTCCTGCAGGTTGTCCACCAGATGAAACAAATCATCAACCTGTGCACATGTGTATATGAGATTCAACAAGACCAAGTGCTGGGTCCTGCACTTGAGTCACAACAACCCCATGCAAAGCTTGGGGAAGAGTGGCTGGAAAGCTGCCTGGAGGAAAAGGACCTGGGGGGTTGGTTGACAGATGACTGAACATGGGCCAGCAGTGTGCCCAGGTGGCCAAGAAGGCCAACAGCATCCTGGCTTGTATGAGAAATAATGTGGCCAGCAGGACTAAGGAAGTGATTTTACCCTGGCACTCTGAACTGATGAGGTCATACCTCAAGTACTGTGTTCAGTTTTGAGCCCCTCACTCCAAGAAGGACATTGAGATGCTGGACCATGTCCACAGAAGGGCAACAAAGCTCATGAAGGGTCTAGAGAATGAGCCTTATGAGAAGCAGCTGAGGGAACTGAGGTTGTTTTGCTTGGAGAAAGGAGGCTCAAGGGAGACCTTATCACCCTCTAGAACTTCCTGAAAGGAGGTTATAGTGAGATGAAGGTCAGCCTGTTCTCTCAAGTAACAAGCAATAGGTTAAGAGGAAGTGGCTTCAAGTTGCACCAGGAGAGGTTAAAGTTGGATATTAGAAAAATTTCTTTAGAGAAAGGGTTGTGAAACACTGGATCCTACTGCCTAGTGAAGTGGTAAAGTCATCATCCCTATTTAAAATGCATGTAGATGTGTTGCTTAGGGACATGGTTTAGTGGTGACTTGGCAGTGCTGGGTTAATGGTTGGACTTGATCTGTAAGGTCTCTTCCAACCAGAACAAGTCTATCATTCTGTTCTATGATCTTTTTCAGGTACTTCTCTTCTCTTCAAGAGAAGGGTCTGGGCACTTCTTGCAACATACTGACTGTACAAAGTGTCCTTCCTTACTAGTTCCAACTGAGTAGAGGCATCAAACATCTCAGGGACCTTCTCTGTAGAAACACTGGATTTAATCCTGAGAAAAGTGCCCACCATCCTGGAAGAGACCTAAAGCATTTCCACAGGCTGTGGTCCTACAAGCAGGGTGCACGGACCTTCTCACATGCCCTTGTGTGTGAACTGCCACAAGCTCTCCAGCCCTATTTTCTGCCTCTGGTCACTGACATTCCCTGCAACTGTTTAAATGTCCTATGATTGCTGTTGACAACACCCAAGCTTGGTCAGCCTCTCTCTTGATTGCTGCCAGTTCCTGGTGGTGCTCTGGTCCCCTCCCCTCCCTTGGGGACCTGCCTCTTTACACCTTGACCAAGCACCCACATGCAAAACTTCATGTTGCCATGGCTGCATGCCTTGAGAATGCATCTTCAGTTCAATGCGAAGAGATGATACTAAAGCAGTCCTCAAAATACCTTGATAGCACTACAAACCTGCCTTATTTTGGGTTTCAAGGACTTTTGCTGTATTCCAGTTTATTTATGTTAGAAAAGAATGTATAGGATGAGCTTCTGTTAGAATCTCAAAGCTAGGCAACTGGCAGCAAAGTAAACACAGTTTCCTCAAATAATGCCAAACCCCAAACTGCACAGGAGGGCTGTTACCTCATCATGTCAAAGTAAGAGTCAAAAAGGTATAAGTGTCATTTTTTCTACAGTGTTAAGGCTCTTTCGTCTTTGTTGGTGGAAGCTCAGTTCCACAAAATATCAAGCACTCTCAACAGGACTGTGTGCTGAAGGAGCACACACAGTAATGACTCAGGGTCTTGATGCAATCTATCTTTGCTTGGCTTGTGAGCATACAGTCAGGCCATAATAGCATTAATAAGAATATATGACAGAAAAAATATAATACGATTTTATTCCAAGACAAATGAAAGGGTTGTATGACAAGAAGCATTTATAAAGAGTTAATTTGATTTTGGAAAGCAGTACATATCACTACAGCAACAGTAACTACAGTCACTATATTCAGTTTTCCAGTTAACAGTATTGCAGGTGTTTGACATTCACACTTCACAGGGTGCTCAAAAAATGCCAGACAAACTAAAAGGAATTTGAGAAAGAAAGTGCTGATTAATTAGATTTCTTAAAATTTAACAGCAGTAATGTACATGTACATATATGAGGTTGAATCACCTTATGAGTATCTGAGCATAGAATGAAAACCACCTAAAACTAGCAAAAAGTTGTTTAAAAGTCCTTCCACTCACAAGCAGACTTGGATCATCCAATATGGACAGTCACAGAAGTTGATGGCAGGCATTGGATGAAAGAACCGCCCATTGCAAATGAAGATCAGGTTCATGACCATCTGAAGAACCTGAAAGTACACAAGTCCATGGGACCCGACAGGATACACCCACGGGTGCTGAGAGAACTGGCGGATGAGTTTATTAAACCACTCTCTACTATATTCCAAAAGTCATGGCAGTCCAGTGAAGTCCCCACTGACTGGAAAAGGGGAAATATAACCCCCATATTCAATAAGGGGAAGGTGGATGAACCATAGGCCAGTCTGTCTCACTTCTGTCCCTGGTAAGATCATGGAGCGGATCCTCCTGAAGGCACTACTGAGGCAGATGAATAACGACAAAGTGATGGGCTGTAACCAACATGGCTTCACCAAGGGCAAATCATGCCTGACAAAGCTGGTGGCATTCTATCAGAAGGTTACAACATCAATAGATGGGGGAAGAGCAACCTAAGTCATTTACCTGGACCTGAGCAAAGCCTTTGACACTGTCCCTCATGACATTCTGGTCTCCAAGCTGATGAAATATGGATTTGATGGATGGACAATTCAGTGGATAAAGAACTGGCTTGACAGGCGCTGAGAAAGAGTGGTTGTCAATGGGTAGGTATCCAAGTGGAGACCAGTGACAAGTGGAGTCCCTCAAGGATCAGTACTGGGACCAGTCTTGTTTAACATCTTTGTCAGTGAAATGGACAGTGGCACTGAGTGCACCCTCAGCAAGTTTGCCAATGATACCAAACTGTGTGGGGTGGCTGACACGCTGAAGGGAAGGGATGCCATCCAGAGGGACCTTGACAGTCTGGAGAGGTGGGCCCATGCCAATCTCAAGAAGTTCACCAAGGCCAAATGCAAGGTCCTCCATCTGGGTCGGAGCAATCCCAAGCAATATAGGCTGGGCAGTGACTGGATTGAGAGCATCTGGGAAGAAAAGGACTTGGGAGTGCTGGTGGATGAGAAGCTCAACATGAGCCATCAGTGTGCTCTTGCAGCCCAGAAGGCCAATCATGTCCTGGGCTGCATCAAGAGAAGCGTGGCAAGCAGGTCAAGGGAGGTGATTCTCCCCCTCTACTCCTCTCTCGTGAGGCCTCACCTGGAGTACTGCACCCAGTTCTGGAGTCCCTATTACAGGAAGGATATGGATGTGCTGGAACGTGTCCAGAGAAGGGCCACGAGGATGATCAGAGGGCTGGAGCACCTCTCCTATGACAGACTGAGAAAGTTGGGGTTGTTCAGTCTGGAAAAGAGAAGGTTCTGGGGAGACCTTATTGTGGCCTTCCAGTACCTGAAGAGGGCCTACAAGAAAGCTGGGGAGGGACTTTTTAGGCTGTCAGGCAGTGATAGGACTAGAGGGAATGGATTAAAGCTAGAGATAGCTTGATTCAGGCTAGCCATTAGGAAGAATTTCTTCACCATGAGGGTGGTGAGACACTGGAACAGGTTGCCCAGAGAGGCGGTGGAAGTCCCATCCTTGGAAGTTTTTAAGCCCAGGCTGGATGGGGCTCTGAGCAACCTGCTCTAGTGGGAGGTGTCCCTGCCTATGGCAGGGGGGTTGGAACTAGGTTGTCTTTAAGGTCCCTTCCAATCCTGACAATTCTATGATTCTATTCCTGTAATGTAACCAGTGCATTTCAGGAAGTAGGATAGTTGTACAAATTGTTCTCATTCTGTCAAGTAATATGATCTTATATTTTCCTAAATAATTTGTAGTTTTAAATTACATTCAGCATGTCCATACACATTTATATGAGCAATGTAAACATCTACATGATTTCAGAACCAGAGTGTAGTTCAGGCAGGTTGAGGCTGTCTGGGTTTTTTTTAGCTGCTTCTCTCCTAAAAATTCTGTCCATGTAAGCACAGAACCATAGCCCAACTGTAGTGATATTTCATGTCAAAGAAAGATGAACATGCTCCACTGTCAGTCAGTCTGTAAACACTTTAATGAATGAGGTTAAGTTCGAGGACACATATAATATTAAGCATGTGCCTAAATATTTGGCTGACTAACGCCTGTGTTGAGGCAATTTTGCTGCCATGGCCTGACTTGCCCTAGAAATTACAGAAGTGTGTGCTTGTCCTGGCAGCTTTCTCCTACTATTATATCATTGGGGTGGGATGAGGAGGATCTGTGGCATGGCACTGCTAGCAAATATAACATTACCAGAGCAAGTTTTCAAGGCACCTTTATTTTGGACTTGCTATAAATAATTTGAATAATAAAATCAGCAGCAATATAATGTACCAAGGAGAGAGTGTGTTGTTTTCTGTCAAAGTGCCAGCCAAGGTTTATACATGCCCTGAGAAAATTTCCCTGACTGCTTTGAAATATAACAGTTAGGGAAGAGAGGGTGAGACCCTGCATTGTAAAAAAACCAACAAAACAACAAAACCAACTAGACAACAACAGTCTTGCCCCCTACCCCCACCCCCCCACCCCCACCCCCAAAAAAAAAAAAAAAGAGAGAGAAAATTAAAAACAAATCCAAAAACACTGAAGCGTGGACAAGACCAGGTTCTGGCAAGTTAGGAGAAAACTTGGAGCTCTCCCAGAACATTCTCAGAAGTCTCATTCCTGCTTTGCACAGGGGAGGAGAATGGGTGAGACATGAAGCAGCAAGTGATCATAATACTTCGAATCTTTCAGACACCTCTTTTTGCAGCTAAAAAAGACAGTGGAAAGTTTAAGTGTTTCACAGAATCATAGAATGGCTTGAGTTGGAAGGGACTTTAAAGACCATCTATTCGAATCCCCCTGCCATGGGATGGGACACCTCCCACTAGACCAGGTTGCTCAGAGCCTCATTCAGCCTGGAAGTCTCAGAAGGAAATAAGTCATGAAAAAATACATTTCTTAGACATTTTTTAATAAATATGTGTATAAATATTTAAATAAATACACATATAATCTGCACTTATTTTTCAATGTCAGTTCTGTAACAGCTGTTTTCCTTTTCTTTCAACTAGACATCAAAGTTCTACTGGAGATAACCTGTTTATAAAGGCTGTAATGAACAATTTCTGCCTGTGATGCAAGATCATGATAGTAATCGCACTCTGTATTTGTTTTGAAGGTGAGAGAGGATGCTTAGTAGGAAACTAACGGTACTGGTTTCAAAACATTGACAGCTCTGATAATTGTTAGCAGAAAAAATAGATATTTAAAAGATGCATTTAGCTTTTCCAGATACCAAAGACCACTTGAAAGATTGTGTATGAATGGATTATGACATTTGAGAAAAATGAGAAAATTATTTCAAGGTCTCTGCTAGGTACTAGTGGAGTGCTTCATTGGTTGAACGATTTTTTTACAGTCCAAAACATTATCTTTGTGACTTCTACTCTGTGTATATATTGATGCATGCTCCATATGTAAAACAGGCATCAAATTAATTATGCTCATGACTCTGTGAATCTCAGAATTCCACTATGAATTAATTTAACCCTCTAGATTTCCCCTCTTCTGTGTCACCTTTTGATAAAGGTGGTTCCAAAGGACAAAAAGCAAAAGGGGCATCTGGTTTAAGAGGTACTTCTTCACATTCAGCACCGATGTACCTGGTGAGAAGAAGAAGAATGAGTTTCCTAAGAGTGACCTTAACACAAATAACATCAGGAGTGTTGCAGTAGGACTCTTCTCCTGCTAAGCCTTGTCAGTCCTTTGCTACTACTCCATCAGTCAGACAAAGACTATGGTTCAATAAACAGAAGCAAAGTATCATCTGTGTAAAAAGACAGGCCCTCTGCAGCATTTATGTAAAAGCTCAAGGCTGGAATGTCTCCTCATGGGAGTCTAAACAAGGCAGAGACATGGCAAAGAAGGGAGTTGTTAGTAATCAGAAAGAATAACCCCTGGCCCCTGGCTTCTCCTTCTGCTCCCCCCTCCCCCTCCCCTCCTTTTTTTTTTCTTTGCTTGTCTTTCCTTCCCATATGCCATTCACTAAGTGTGCCCTCATTTGCTTTCTGTCTAGCTTCTCTTCCTCACTCACTTGCCTCTCTGTGCAGGGGGTAGCCTGCACAGTATCAGACAACAGAAGCATTCAAAGAATGTCACAGTTTCATTTGCACGGAGCTTTTGACATTCCAAAGAAATGCTATTTTCATTCGTGTAAATAACATTAAAAACACTCAGAATTTGAGCTGTGCCCAGAATATGTCCTCATTTAATTTTGGGCGTCTATGTTGTTTCAATAGCTCAGCTACTAGCTTTCAAAAGTATTTCTGAAGCAAAGCCCCAAATCTTTTAAAAACAGGTTGTGGCTTTTTTTCCATATAAAGCACGATTTCATTTCATCTTCACCATTCTGATCCTTTATGTTAAGTCAATCACAAACTCTTTTCTATGTTTTTACATTATGTGTTTATCATTTGACTAAATACATAATCTGAACTAAACATCATACGGATGCAAAGAAATTTAGAAATCACAGAATCAGAGAGTTTTCACAGTTGGAAAAGACCTCTAAGATCACTGTGCCCAAAAAAAGCCTCAAAAAAACACGACTCAAAGAAACACCTCACCATCCCACTAGAGCATGTCCTGAAGTGCCTCATGCTTGTATTTAGAAAAACATCTGCCTAAAACCCTTACAGAATAATTAGGAACATTTCAATATGGAAATTTAAAGGATGAGTTCACAGAACAGGATAAATTACAAAGGATAGTCAGTATGAGGTTCTAGGTGAACCTAAAGAACTTGGTTTTAAATAAAAAGATAGGGAGAAAAGGAAGATAATTATTACACAGGATTCTTGGCACTCAGCACTCTTGTGTTCCTCCTTATTCATCTTATCTACACTATACTGTTAACCTTAGCTTCTACGCTAGTGCCAAAGATACTCAACATTGCATCTCATTGGACATTTTTAATAATTTGACAACATTCCTCTTGTTCTATCTTAGTCAGAGTCTGTGACTTCCAAATCATTCAGCTAAATGTCTGCAACATAAGTGCAAGAAAAGCATCCTCATTTACAATTGTATCAACTCCGCCTCATCTGCCTACTCCATGTAATCTTGACATCAACCTTGATCTTTAAGATTTCACTACCACTTTCATATTACAAACTTTTGACAGAAAAATTGTTAAAGTGGCTAGTTTGTTAATTTTCTTTTACCTTAATTCCATGCCTGGATTCTTTGTGGTCTCCTTTGGTTTATAAACCTCTGAACCTCAACAGATGAAGGATGACTCTGTCCACCCTCGCCAGGCCTTAAGATATACACACACTTCTGTTTTTGCCCACCTACATGCCTAATTGTTAAATGTGCTCAGAACAGCCATCATTAAATTTCACTATGCGTGCACCTGGTAATGCTTACCTCGCTGACTTTTCTGTTGACTTCTTTATGGCCTCCGACTTTCCCACAATTTCCCCTTCTTCTGTTACTCACACTGGACAATATGTAAGAGCACCCCATTGCTTTGTGGAGAAAAGTTCCTTCCATTAAAGGCAGCAAACTTTTAATTAGCACAGATCGCATCATACTGATAAAAATGTAGGCAGCAGACCTTCAGCATATTCACAAATGTCCTCTTCAGGTTGGACAACATTTTTGCTTTTAGAAGTTCCCACAGGATAGAAAAACAATAATACTCTCAGACTGACTTAGGTATATTAATTATAGTTGCATATATAAATATACATAAATACATTTATATACGTAAATATTTAATTTTTTTATTAGTGTCCACTATAGGTGGAATGTGTTACTTTCTAATGGTGTCTATCTCTCACCATCTGCTAAAAAGAACGAACAAAAGTAGTTGTTAGATGGATGAAGTTGGATAAAGTAAATCTTACCAGTGAATTCTCTTCCTTAGGAAAGTATAATTTTCTTCTAGCAATATAGTGCAGGGGATAGAAATAGGAAGTTTATAAGAGAGTAACATTTTTTAAAAGAGCAAGATTTAGAAGGGAGAAAATATCCTTTATTAAGTTCAAACAGTATGTTTCACGTATATCATTAAGCTACTGCAATTACAAAATTAAATCAGCTTACTAAAAAGAAGGTTAATTTTCAAATATCAGATGCTAAACACCATTAAAAAAATTCTGATTCTATAATTTATCTTCATATGGACACTGCAGACTGCAAGGTATATAAAGTAATCCTGCTTTGGCTGGTGGATTGGACTTGATGATCTCCAGAGGTCTCTTCCAACCCCTAACTTTCAATGATTCTACAAT
>JANVCC010010204.1:6576112-6611732 GCA_025345505.1 Todiramphus chloris collaris
TTAAATAGGCATAATATTTGTCAAAAAATATAGTAAAATAACTATTTCTCAATAGGAAGCACTACTTGAATACAATGGCCAAAGTACTACATAGCTCAAAAAAAAGAGACTGTTTCTTATGGAAGAGAATTACGGTGTTGCTTTTTTTTCCCCAAACTTACTATGATAAACCAAAAGCCAAGAAAAAATAGCTTTAAAACTTCTATATTTAATCTAAAGGTGTAAGCTGTCTTTCCAGTTCTACTTCCTACTTGTAGCAATTTTATTAAATTACTACAGTAATCAGCTGAGATCCATTAAGTGTTAGCTTGACTTGCTTCTCAAGTATCTAAGCAGATGCAGCTGGAATGAAAACAGATGGAAGGTGTAAATGAGAAGATTCAATTAACATTTTTTCCCCTTCTCATTTAGTTTCAAGAAAGAAACTCCCCCAGGACTGAAAATGATCTCTTAATTTAAGAAACATCTTTTTTGTCTATTCAAAATAAAATATTTTAATGTCATTGCAAGTCTTTTTATTCAGCCTGGGAAACTGGACACTTATAGGTTCATGGTACAACTACATGAATAGTGAAAACAAGTGGAATCAGAAGTGTGCAATTCTTATCTTACTAACTAAATGTGAGAGCCTGAAGCATATTTAAGTTAGTTAAAGAGCAGAAGATAATTTGAACAAGAATTTGCTATAAAATTAGAAATTCATGTAATGTTTACATTATCAAACATAATAAAAATATAATTAATGTATTAAGATGATTGTAGACATTGTGGACCTTAACCTCATTTGATGTTCTTGGATACAGCTCTGCTTTCAGTGAAACTACTTAGGACGGTCAGTGCCAATGACATTTCAGATGGGATCAGTACAGCAGAGAGAAATATATACCCTTCTGCACCAAAGACAATGCATCTCTCTTCAGTTCTGCTAGTTGTCCAGATGGCAGAACTGTGTCTCCTCTTGCACGGGGGGGACTCACAGGTGAACCCCTCAATCTGAAGTTAGCTGTCTAAGTCAAGACAGCGAGATTTATTTTTTATATTTTTCTTGGAGGTTCCCCCCACCTTCCCAAACATCAAAGAGAAGATACCCATTATCAAATTTCAAAGTCAAGTGTTTAGGTCTTACATTTCCTATACTGGAGTTATTTACTGTAAGGAAATTGTATCAAGGAGACTATTAGGTGTATAAATCTGCTTCTGCTCCTCCTGAGTCAATGTGTATAAAAAATTAAATACTCAGGAAACCAAAAAAAACATGAGAACAACTGTTCCTTGTGCCTGGGCACATATGTGGAAGACCCAGTAAAATGTGCTAAATAGTCAAGGATTTTCTATGAACTGAAACATCTAACATGGGAGAGATTAAGAGATTGTTCTCAGAATGTGCATTGGATAGGGTAGATCTAAGGAACAGGTCCCAACTCAGAATAAATTACAGCTTAATTTTGAGGATTCAAGAACAATAACTGACTTCAAAACCCAAATGCAAAAGAGTCAGTGGAAGAAAAATTAAACTGGTCTTTTACCTTTGAAGTAATGCATTGAACAAAGAAAGAAGTTGTGTCCATGTTTCTGCTTTTTGTGATGATTATTCCAATAAACTTGTTTTAACTCAGTTTCTGGACGGAGTCTAAGAGCATAGTAAAGAGATGGGTAGGTTCCTGTTTCAAGAATCTTCTGACTTTTAGTGTCAATCTGCCTGATAATATCACAACTCATTCACACATTTCTAGAAGTACTTAAGCTGAGTGAAAACCTTTATTGGCAAAATCTTAGCTGCTTTGGGAATTTATTTGTTGTCAAATTTAGATGGCAGCTGAACAGGCTAAGGTTCCTAATGGAGCCATAAAGATTCAAACTTTGCAGGTCCTGCCCTAACACTATATCTGCTCAGGCTAGAATTTCTATAAAGCTTCAATTTGTTTTTTTTTTTTCCTAGATTCTAACATTGCAAACTGAAGCAGGTATCTGAAAGTAAAACTGAACACTTACTATTTAATACTTCTAAACCATGTATCTTCAGTAATTGTAGAGTGCATGTGCAATACATTTCATCATGGGGTAATTTATTACTTTATATCAGGTCTCTTCTTATATTTGAGATGTTAAAAACCCTTAAATACACAACCAAAAGTCCAGCCATGTCACCAGGCTACGTAAAGTATAATTTGATGAATGCAGGGTCAGAAAATGGAGATGTTTTCTGAAGTCACTCACTCACCTTTGATCATGTATTTTTGACTACTTATTTTTATTTATGCTTTGATTGTATGAATGAACATTATGTGTTTTACCAATGGGATACCAATTCTTCTCAGTAATTTTGTATTTTCTCAAGTAGGATTCATGGAAAAAGAATAGTTGTAGGCTTGGCTCAGGTGGAATAGTTAATGTGTTTCTTAAGTAGGACTTCTCTAAATGGAGAGTACAGAGATATGTGTGCCAGTCAATCAGAGATACATTGCAGAACATACTAATATATTCTCAGAGTGAAATTTGGGATGTCTAGCACATGTTGTCTTCATGCTGATATATATTGAAGGATTGTATATGAAGTAGTGATGAAAGGACCTAAAACTGTTCCTGTTGAAAAAAAAATCTTTAAAAGGATAATTAAAGATGCTATAACTTAATTTGAACAATATTTTACAGATTCATAAGAATAAAGAAGAAAGTTTGCTACTGGGCAATTGTATGAAAAGTTAACATTATTTTCTAATAAACAGTGTAATTAACAAAAAAAATCCAGTACTGGATTGTCAAGGAAATTTCATCCTGAGTGGGAGAAACATAGAATGTGTGAACAGTACAAAAGCAAGTGGGATAGTGGAAATACAGGAGTAATTACTGCATGCTCTTAGTGCCTGTATAAAAACGTATGCAACCATCCTTCCCCCACTTGGTCCCTGGCAGGATGCTACATGGGGATTAGGAAAAAATATTCACTGAAGTCTTTCTTTCTTGTGTACAAAAGATGTGGACTATACACAATAATGTACATCTAGACTGTCCTCTGAGAATAGCCCCCAAGGCTACCCTTACAACGAGATGTACTGTTCAAATGGACAGTGAACATAAAAGCAGAATCCAGGAGTGCTGAGGGAGCAGACTTCAGGGCACAGGGAGCCAACCTAGACAAGCTGCCTGGGGGCTGCCTGGAGACCTACATATATGGAAAGCAGAAAGATGATACCCTGATGGCAGCAACCTACCTATGGCTGCTTAGCCCTATTAGTGTCAGTAAATAATATAATGCAAGTATAAATCTTATCATTAACTTGCAACTAACTGGTTGGTTTGGTTTTGTTTGTTTATTTTACCATTACCACGTTTCATTTCCATATTGAAATAATTATTCCTGTTAAATTTAGACTGAAGATGTATATCAATTTTTTTTCTTTCTCTTGAAACCCTAAAGAGATAACAGCTGGTGATTATTGGACAGTCAAGCAAAATATTTTTTTACCAAAGAGAATAAAGAACAAATACCTGATACCTGGAAAATGATAAATGATCACTATTTTATCATTTAATCCATAGATATTTGATGAATAGAGAATTTGTCACTCTAAGAGAAAAGGAGATAAAGATTAGTGATGTTATTGCTGGAAGCACACATCTAGAATGAAAGTGACCAAGAGAAATAAAGAAATAACCCAGCTTCATATTTTAGACAGGTCATGTATGATAATAGTTTACACTGTGCCTAGATACTTAGTCAAAAATTTGTGGATGAAATAGCCACCCTACTAGCCTGGACATATCTCACTAGATGTCCATTGACATATCTGTACAAGGACAGCAGAAAGCAAAACCAAAGGCAGTAGATTGCTAAGTAAAAATTCTAAGACTTGGGTGAATAGATATATGAAATGTGAATTATTAAGAAGAAACACTGAAAGAATTCAAAATTAGTCAGTTCACAAAGCATAAGCCCAGCAAAAAGTGTATCATTAATTACATCAAAAATAATTTTGCATTTAAAACAATTATATTGTCCATCTGCTTATAGGTTTATCTATAGACTTTGTTTCTTCCCAGATCAGGGCTAAAATGGACATATATTTGCATTGGTTACCCTTAAAATGAATGGATTACCAATAGCTTTTTACTGTCAGTAACAACAACAGGTCCGCTCTCTTTCAGTGCATGTTTTTTGTTTTCAATCTCAGTGTGTTAAGAAATTGTTGAGGCTGAGGTTTTCAATTCATCATTCAGACTGCACAAGGAGTGCTGCAATACACAGGAAGCATGTGCTCTTTGGACAAGCAGAAGTCTCACTACATTTCACAAGAGTCATTTGACCCCTGTTGAAAATCATCACCTGAAGTCAACAGACTGGAGGGAACAATGCAACCTGTACAGGAAGAAAATGCAAAGGAAAATTGAAAATTAACCAGGTGGGAAATAGATGTCTTTCATTGCTGGATGTCCTCTAACTTCACATCTTGACCAAGCCAGCCAGGGTTTTTCCATAAGAAGGATGGACCTGAAAACATCGCTTAATGGATAGAGAGGTGAAAGCTGACTGGCAGGCCCTTAGTCTTTTGTTCCAGAGCCAGAACCTGAAGATCCATCCTGATGAATAGCATAAGCACAGTCTGATGCTGTGGGGTTATTAGTGGAGCGCTTTTCTGACTGTCCAATTCTCAGTGACCTATACCTACTCCTTCTGTTTGAAAATCTGCTATAATCTTTGTTTTTTCCCTAGACCTCTCTAACCATGTTTGAGTGAGCCATTATCATTAAGAATATGTATTTTCTCTATTTTGACACATAAATAAAAATTGCCATTATAAAAAATAAAAAAGTAGCAATCTGTACTACTTCTGAAACCGTGAATGTCTCAGGAGCTCTACCTACTACCTTATTGCACATACTTGGGTTTTTTTTAGGCAGACATTCAAAAGTAATTTTGAGCTCACTTAGTTACTTTTATCTTCTTTAGTCTTGTTGTTTCATTTCAAAAATTCTACTGATTTCTTTTCTCCCTTGTGCATAAATACACTGAACATTTCAAAAATTAATTTTAAAATTCTCCTTTTAATCTAGTCTCTCTCCTCTTCCTTTTGTGCTTTGGGACCAGTAACATAGCAATAACTGCAGACATGCTCTTTGAGATCTTGAAAGTAGGACTGCCATACATCATTTCAGGTGTTGGCAGATATTCTACAATAACCATTATCATTGCATTATGAAGGCAGTAATGGATCAATAGCAGGCTGCTATGGCAACAGTGGGCTGTAATGAAAGTTTCTTGTTCATTGAATGTTCACACTAATAGCACCATAATTAATTACTCCAAGAGAAAATTACCCCTGCATTCACTTTTCATTTATATTACTGTATATACTTGTAGCTTAGAATCCAGAAACTGTACTGAATGTCATGTTTTATTTTGGTTTTGAATTAATTGTTTTTCTTCCTTAATATTTTGGCCTTTATTTTTTTTGCTTTGTCTTTTGGGATCATGTTCCAAAATCTGCCTGACTCAATCTTATATTTAATTCTACCTGAATAGCTCCTGACTTGTGATCTTCCTATTAAAGTCAATCAGATCATAAATTCCAAATTTTCTCAATAATTTCTGGTTCCTGCAGTTGCACTGGAATTCTCCTTCACTTGAGTAAAACCACTCCTATGTCACTTTTCCACTAAAAACTCCTGTTTACTTGCAATGATGGCATAAATTATGATTCCATGTTCTAGTTCTGCAGGTTTTTATTGATATTTTAAGCTCAGAAATGACAACAGAAATAATAATTTTGTTGTTGTTGTTTTATATTGTGTTAGAACATGAGATACGGCTGGACTTGCTCAAAGTTCTTTCTTCTTTGAGTGAAGCTTAAGAAACTGGGAGCCTAAGACACTTCCAAAATCTCACAATCAAAATAAACAGTAATTTTTGCTCAGTGAAAATAATCTTGAACTTGCAGATTATTTAAATTACTCATATTTGGTAAAATGGCAAGGTTTTGGTGCAGATTATTTAAATTACTCATATTTGGTAAAATGGCAAGGTTTTGGTGACAAAACACTTTGTTTTTCAGGACATATTCTATGTATTCTTTTTGCATGTATAACACATATAGAATACAATGACAATTCATAGATATTTGCCCTTGATTATACAAATACGTGTTTTTCTTACATTGTAAACGTATCATAGCCTCCTGTCAGTGGGAATGGAGAAGTTGTAGGAACTGAGGATACTCAACTTTGTAGAATCATAGAATGGTAGAGGTTGGAAAGGACTTCTAGAGATCATTGAGTCCAACCCCCCTGCCAGAGCAGGCCAGACAGGAACAGATCCAGGTTGATTTTGAAAGTCTCTAGAGATGGAGACTCCACAACCTCTCTGAGCAGCAGTTCCAGTGCTCTATTACCTCACAGCAGTTTTTCTTTGAGGTGGAACTTCCTGTGTTCCAGTTTGTGACCATTGCCCCTCACCCTATCACAGGACACCACTGAAAAGAGACTGGCCCCATCTACTTATCACCTGCCCTTCAGATATTTGTAAACATTAATAAGACGTCCTCTCAGTCTTCTTTTTTCCAGGCTAAACAGTCCCAGGGCTATCAGCCTTTCCTCATAAGAGACATGTTCCAGTCCCTTAATCACCCTTGTAGACTCCATTGGTCTCTCTCTAGTATTTCCCTGTCCCTCTTGAACTGGGAAAACCAGAACTGGGCACAGTACTCCAGATGTGGTCTCACTAAGGCAGAGTAGAGGAGGAGGAGAACCTCCCTTGACCTTTTGGACACACTGTTCTTAATGCAGCCCAGGATACCATTGGCCTTCCTGGCCATAAGGGCACATAGTTGTTCCATGGATAACATTGTCCACCAGGACTCCAAGGTCCTTCTCCATGGAGTTGCTTTCCAGCAGGTCTACCCCTAACCTATACTGGTGCATGGTGTTATCCTCACAAAAACAGCTTCTTGAAACTGAAATTTTGAACTGAATAACTCAGTTCTACTTGATTAATGAATTTTGTCCTTGCACAGGAAGCAATTCCAGTAAGAGATTTGAAATTATCTCACATCTCCAAATGTGAGAGCAACTGAAGCAAGTGATTGTGTGTACAAGAAAAAAGAAACACTTAGCAAGTAGCTGACTATTTTGCCCATAGGATGCAGCTTACACAGTCATGGTGGCTATGCCAAATCTAACAGTCCCTTGGACCTTATATTTGTTTATTAGACATTTGTTCAGGGCATTAAGGAGGCACTTAATATTAAGCAGCATTTCACATTGCTTTCTTCACAAAGTTATCTTTGGTCTGAATAACCACAAATATTGACTGTCTTATTAATTAATATCTTAAAGTAGGAGCAAAAGTTGAAAAAAAAAAAAGGTGACCAAATAAACATTTGGATCCAGTTTTGAGATCTATGGGTGGTATACATTCAAGATACATACTTTGTGCCTGTGTGGCTTTCTCTGTGTGTAAATCAAGCTTGCAAAAAAAAAGGCATTTTAGAAGATCTGGACCCTAGTTCTGGAAACAGGTTATATAACAGCATTTTTCATTCATCATAGGGGAAAAAGCATCTTCTCTTTCTATTTAGTTTTGCTTTCATTTTTGGCTCCAGCCCATAAGTAAATTGCAATATTTGCCTTTTATCTCTCTGGATAATATTTTATAAAGCTTTTTATTCTGTTTGAGCTGGTCTTGCAGACTGGTGGACTGGATTCCTACCTGCTGGCAAAGGTTTAATTTGTGACAGGAACTCTACCAGTCCTTTTTACCTCAGGCTGTTTATGGCATAACATGAAGAACTATCATTTACACTTGTGATAGTAAAGCAGATGTTGCTCTGACCTGTGTAATCCCCACCTGGCACCAGTTAAGTTGCCTGTAGATGTAACGAGGTTAGCTTGCATGACATTTTTACTCTTTAAAATGTCTGAAGCCATTTCTCTTTGCCTATTTTTAGCCTAGTACTGGAGTGATAAAAGAAAGCAGTGCATAATTACTGAATAGAAAGAAGAAAAATTCTGCTGAAAAGTCTTTTGGCTTCAGTGAAGACATTAGGCAGCTGAAACAGACACTTCTGGCATTCAAGTCAAAATTATGGCTGAGAACTCTTCAGTGATGGGTGACTGTACCAGCAACATAGCCAGGGGGAGATGAAGGCATTCTGTGTAGCAGATCTTCCTTTTCCTCTTGTTAGGTGCATATCTGAGATGTCTTGTTATGATTTGCATGAAAAAAAAAAAGAACATGGTTATTGAACTTTTATTCCTTCAAATGGATTACACTTGTTATAGTGAAAGTAATGCACAGTATTGAAATTATAAGAAAAAATCTCTTTGTATTGATGGCTTTTTAAATTTTGAGCATTTGGATTTAATTCCCCCCGACAGGGGAACAATTTAGGCCTCTAGCATCCACTTAAGATTGCTGTGAATCTTCCTTAGCATTTGTTCCACAATCCTTTGGCTTTCATAAAGAGTGAGAGACTGCCTTCAGAGTACACAATTCAGACTTTTTCTGCCAAGTAACATGAAATATTCTAGTCACGAATAAAGGGGGAAACAGTTGAAAAAAACACTCTGTGAGCTCTTTCCCAACTCCCATTCACCAGTAAATTTGCTCTTGATTACTTTCAGGAACTTTACTGAGCCTGAAATAAGGTGATAGATTTAACTTCTGTTCACCTGAATTCTATCTCTATTTAAGTACCTAGATAGGTATCATCACAAATGCAAATAAGTAAGTTGAAAACTGAGTAAAACATAAGCGGTATGACCTTAAGGAAAAACTCTTTATTCAAATAATAAACAATAAAATACAAAATAAACAGCATTTATTAGCACTGGTAAGGAAGGAATCTGGGAAGATTTTCTGAAAGGTGCTTATTACCAGACAGGTTTAAGAAATTATTTTTAGGATAAGGCACTACTCAAGGTTTAGTGTGGCAAAAGAAAACCCAAGTATGACTGAACTCATAAAATCAATTTTATGACCCACATTCTTTGATTAGTGGCAACGAACATGGATTCACCAAGAGCAATCATGCCTGACAAATTTGGTGGCCTTTTATGATGAGTAACAGCATCAGTGGGCAAGGGATGAGCAACTGATATCATCTACGTGGACTTGTGCAGAGCCTTCAACACTGGTCTCTAAATTAGAAGTACATGGTTTTGATGGATGCACCACTTTGCTATATAAGAAATTGCCTGGATGGACACACTCATAGAGTTGCAATCAATGGCTCAGTGTCCAAATGGACAACTGTAACAAGCGGTGTTCCTCAGGGATTGGTACTGTGATTGGTTCAGTTTAACATCTTTGTCAGCAACACAGCAGGATTGAGTGCACCCTCAGTAAATCTGCAGATGACACCAAGCTTTGTGGTGCAGTCGGCATGCTGGAGGGAAGGAATGCCATCCAGAGGGACCTGGACAGGCTGGATAGGTAGGCCCATGCCAAAATCATGAAGTTCAAAAAAGAGAAGTGCAAGGTCTTGCACTTGGGTTGGGGAAATCCCAAACACAAATGCAGGCTGTGTGGCAAGTGGATTGAGAGCAGCCCTGAAGAGAAGACTTAGGGGTTCTGACTGATGAAAAGCATAACATGAGCCATCAATGTGCTAGTGCAGCCCAGAAAGCCAGTTCTATCCTGGGCTGAATCAAAAGTGTGGGCAGCATCTAAAGGGAGGTGATTCTGCACCTCAACTCCACTCTGGTGACACCCCACCTGCAGCACTGTGTCCATCTCTGGAGCTCCCAACACAAGAAGGACATGGGTCTGTTGGAGCAGGTCCAGAGATGGGCCACAAAGACGATCAGAGGGCTGGAACACCTATCCTATGAGGACAGGCTGAGAGAGTTGGGCTTGATTAGACTGGAGGAGAAGGCTCCAGGGAGCCCTTATAGCAGCTTCCCAGTACATAAATAGGGCCTACAGAAAAGCTGGGGAGGGACTTTTAAAAAGAGCTGTAGTGACAGGACAAGACACAAAGGTTTGGGACTGGAAGAGGGTATATTTAAATAGGAAATAAGAAGGATATTCACTCTGAGGGTGGTGAGACACTGAAATAGTTTGCCCAGGGAAGTTGTGGATGCTTCATCACTGGATGTGTTGAAATCCACTTTGAATGGGGTGTTGAGCAACTCGGTCTAATGGGAGGTGCCTCTGCCATGGCAGAGAGGATTGGAACTAAATGACCTTTAAGATCCCTTCAAACCCTAACCATTCTATGATTGTCTCAGGATGGTTTTTTTTCATCATTCCTATAATTTTTGTTTTGATTTAGCATATCAGGAGGACATATATATGTCTCTACCATCTTTATAACAGGTGAATCAGAAAGACCAGACATAGGTAGGTAGTCTCAGTGCAAATTCTCCCCACTCATTTTCCAGGTTTCTCCTCTTACTCTAGCTGTTCATCATGAAGACCTCCAAAATGAAGTCATAACTTTTATTCTGAGAAGGCTTGAAAATGTAATTTTAACTGTTCCACTGGATTAATCTTGAATTAACACAATGAGGACTCACAGAGAAGCCAGAGGCAAACCACCCGTGAACACCACTGAGACTCTGATGAAACTGCAGATGACCATAGAAAAACAGAAGTCATGATATTTGCAGTGTATTCAGTCTGAAGCCAGAGTCATTAATAGATGCTTCAGGAGAAGATGTAGGACAAGGACATAAAAAGATCAAAGGTTGATTTTAAACAAGAGCAATGTCTCTTTATTGTCCATCGTTTTACCTAAGAGATTCATTGTGGAAAATCAAGTATTTGGGGCAGATAAATTATCAATTGTCTTTTTACATTTTTTTTTAAGGTGTTTTTAATTTGTTTTTGGGTTTAGCTTGTGTTTTGTTTTGGGTTTTTTTTGTTTGATTTTGTTGGTTTGGTTTTGTTTATTTTCATTTTCTTTTCTTTTTTTTTTTGTAGTGGGGGCAGTGTGTGTGATGTTTAGTGGGGTTTTTTTGTTTTGTTTTTCTTTTCTAAATATATTTTCAGAATATCTCACACTTGGATATTATCTCTGTTCAACACAAAGATGTTTTAAAATTCTGGTGTTTGCTTAAGATCACAGAGGATTTTCTTTAGCAACTCTTCCCTGATTGAAGAGGTTACCTGGCACTTAAAAAGCATGAAAGAAACTGGACATTAAACAAGATAATGCTTTTCTTTTACCCTAAAGGCATGAGAAGAAAAATCCTTGATCAAAATGAAGAACCCAACATATTGTTTTACTTGGAAAGTTTGTTTCTATTGTTTGTGGGGGGTTTTTTTCTCTTTATAATTGATGTTGTCTTCACAAATCAAATTGCATTTCTTTTCTTATGTACTTAAATGTTTTGTATAGTGTTATAAGTTCTGATAACCAAGAAGCATGGGAGGCTGAGGGAGAAAAAACGGTTCTTCTCAGCTTCTATTCCGTGTTCAGTTCTTCAGTTTACAAATTTTGGCTTGCGTCCCAAATATATAAAGATCAACCATTACATATCAGTGTAGAGTTGGTACAGAAAAGAAATTAAAGAAAGCATGTCTGAAATATAAAATTGGACTTTGAGTGTAATGACACTAAATCTCACAAAAGCTACAGATTCATTTACCAAATCTTCCTTGTTTAGTATTTATTTTCCTTCTACATTGTATAGGCAAAAGCAGGCTTTTAGCTGCAGGTGTCTCAGGCATCCATGACTAAGACATCCAAGATGATGTAGTTTTCTGACACAGTTCTGGTACAAGTGAATAATATATTAATGACACTATATAAGTGTCTACACTTTGTTAGATATCTGACAATACCAAGTTTCTCAATTGCTTGTTTGGTCTTGTTTCTACTTCTTAGTCCTACTAGCAATTTTCATGGTGATGGTCTCACTCTGGAAAAAGTTTCCATATGTGATAGCAAATACATTTTTTGGACAGTGTTTGTAGTGAACAGCTGACTCATTCCTGGATAGTAAATGTGCTAGTAAAACTGGAAGGAGAATGAAGAAACCTAGAATATGAAGGAAGTGCACCATCATGGTCTGTAGCATAAATTGATATCCAGTTCCTTTTCAGGTGTATGGACTGGAAATACAGGACAGAAAAGATAAAATTATCAAAAGGAAGAAGTGGGTATGAAAGAAGGCAGGGAGAGGAAGTCTAAATGTAATGCGGAATGGAATGTACAATAAAGATTGATATGTGTATTTTTCTATAAATTCAAATTTTTCAGTGGTTATCTAATACTAATTTTCTCATCATTGTCTCCCACCTCATCTGAGAAATGGGTAAAAACACATATACTTCAGCTATATAGCATATACACAAGGCCAATTCTGATGGGTTGTCATACTGTTATACTCTTCTTTGTATACCTTATGATTGTTTCTGAAATGTATAATCTATTGTTCCTCCATTGTTCCTGCCTATGATTTTGGGAAGGTAGAACCTTAAAAATCAGCATCATGAGCCAGGTGTTGTTAAAATGATTGATCTAGTGAAACAAGATCTCACAGAACCTGCTGCTGTTATCATCATGAGCCAACTGTGTATTCTGTTAGAAAATACAAATTCTTGCATAAAGGACATCAGTAATGTTCTATATCATCACGAGTCAACTGTTTATTCTGTTAGAAAACATAAATTCTTGTGTAAAGGACATCAATAATGTTTTATATATCGATGCTTACTTTAGTTCCCTTTAAACACTAGAAAAATATATGAATTAAAATAAATATTGAACTACTGGATCATCAGGAATAGTCTTATAATTGCTAGCCTGATTTATAAAACTGAAACAAGTAATCCAATGTTAAAGGCTAACTTGCTATCTATTGATTTAAGATGACATACTCCCATACAGTACTATAGTTAAGGATGTCCCTGTAGAGCTACATAAAACAGGAGAACAGAGTGACTTCTCATTTTTGCCATCCCCAGAGAAGAGAAGAATCATTAGCCAATAATAACATCAGAGAAAAACCTATTAAACCTATTATAGGTGTCAAACCAACATGATGACATAAAAGTAAGAGTGAACAGAGACAGTGGCCCAAAGGGGATGAAATAATACTTTTGTCTGATGCATTTTAGTGTCTGAAGTAGAGTCCATTTGGGTTTACACTTTTCAGCAGAAACTGTCAAAAGTGCCAAAACACTCTCAAGTTTCAGTTTCATAACATCTTTCTCGCCTTTGTAACTGATCTTATAAGTTAGTATCTGAGAAATAAAAGTTGGTGAACAACTAATATTGACAAAAGTTATTCATGTAAATATTATCAAATAAAGATAAGTTGTAGTATAGTGTTGAAACAGGAGTAGTAATTCACAACAATTTTATTATTAGTTGCTTTTAGAATCAGTTCATTAAGCACAATGTGCTCATGTGTACAATTCAAAAAATAGAGATATGGGAAAGAGAAACATGCCTAAATAGAAAATTTCTTAAAGTGTTCATACTTCTAGAATTTATTTGTGCATATTGATGGAGAGTAAACAACAAATAAGATCATTTTTTAGATGGCGTTCAAGGGAAAGGAGTATTCACAATGGAAGCCATGTGGAGAGCTTAGAAACATTTATGAATCTGAACTTATGCACATACAAGAAACTTGTAATGAAAGTAAAAACAAATCAGTTCAGCACAGTCCCCTCTAAGAAAGGCTATCTAGGGAGCAGTGAATCTGGAGTAGGGGTAGGCCACCAAAACACAGAACTTTTGCAAACACTGCCCTTATTATGTTCGCTTATCATGGGAATCTTTTCAGATTGATAGGAGTTAGAAACTATCCCCAGACCTGTGAAGAAAAATCCATTTGATTCTCCCAAAAACAGTTTTCCAAACGGAGCTACAGTCTAACCTTTACTATTGCTCACAATTTTAAATTCAGAAAATAACTATATTCCTTTTAAAATGTAGTCTAAATGTATTTAGGATTTTAAATATTGGGTTTTTCAATTACAGTTATGTTTTTATACCACCATCTGATCATTATCACCTATAAACGTATAAGATTCTAGGGCTTGATATATAACTTTGGCTCTTCTGCAAATAACTCTGACAACCAAAGTAGGCATATCTATTCTTATGTTAGAAGAATGTTGTATGTCTTTCAAAGAAAAGTATGATTCTAGAATGTAATATATGACTATTGTGTTACTGTGTTGAATTTGTTATTGAATTTCATCAAATTATTCTGTTGACTTAATTTAGAACAGACTTTTCAAATAAAACAAACCTGAATGAAAACAATGGCTTAAGGTAAACCACTCTCAGGTTTACAGGGAGTGAGAATAGGATCCCTTGAGACATGAAGACTTAATTAGAATAGAGACACAAATAGAAACTGACAGCATTGTTTTTTTTTTTTTACAGTAGGACAACATCTTAAAAGAAAAAAACTTTGAAACAACTGAGTTTTAAGGAATTATATGAATAAACAATTAATAGATGATAAGAAATATTTCAGGGTGTCTCTGATTTAGTGCAAAACCTGTGTATTCTTATTAGGCAATCTCAGGACCAAATGGGTTGCTATACACTTAAGGGGCATTGAATGAGCTTTCAAAATCTTTATGGAACAATGCCAGCTCAAGAATTGTTAGTGGAGCTGCTCAGGAGTTTCATAAAGTTACTGCTCAATCAGAGCAGTAGTTTGCTTCTAAATTATCCCCAGATGATGTCATTCACCTTTATTAAAGAACCATAGAATCATAGAATGTTAGGGGTTAGAAGGGACATGTAGAGATCAGTCAAGTCCATTCCTCTTCATGTTGAGGTGGAACCGTCTATGCTCAAGTTTATACCCATGGTTCCTTTTCCTATTGCTGAACACTATGGAAAAGAGATTGGCTCCTTCCATTTGACACCCACACTTCACGTATTTATCAACATTAATAAGGTCCCCTCTCAGTCTTCTCAAGACTAAACATCCCCAGTTCTCTCAGTCTTTCTTCACAGGGGAGATGTTCAAGTCCCTTAATCACCCTCATAGCTCTCTGTTGGACTCCTTCCAGTAGATTCCTGTCTCTCTTAAATCAGGGAGCCCAAAACTGGACACACTATTCCAAGTGTGGTCTCACTAGGGCAGAGTAGAGGGGGACAAGGACTTCCCTAAACCTGCTGGACACAGTTTTCTTAATGCGCCCCAGGATACCATTGGCCTTTCTGTCCGCAAGGGCACATTGCTGTCCCATGGATAACTTGCTATCCAATAGGACTGCAAGATCTTTCTCCATGGTGCTGCTTTCCAGCAGAGTGACCCCTAAATTTAACTGGTGCCTGGTGTTATTACTCCCCAGATGCAGGAGTGTGTACTTGCCTTTATTGAACCTCATGAGGTTCACATTTGCCCAGCTCTCCACCCTGTCCAGATCTCGTTGGATAGCAGCACAGCCTTCTGGTGTTATCAGCCGCCCCTCCCAGTTTCATATCATCAGCAAACTTGCCAAAGGTACACTCTATCCCCTTGTCCAGGTCACTGATGAAGCTATTGAACAAAACCGGACACAGTACTGATCCCTGGGAAACACCACTGGCCACAGGCCTCCAGCTTGACTCTGTGCTGCTGATCATAGCCCTCTGAACTCTGTTGTTGAATCAATTTTCAATCCACCTCATAGACCAATTGTCTATGCCACATTGTATGGGAGACAGTATCAAAAGCCTTACTGAAGTCAAGGTAAATGAAATCCGCTGCTTTCCCTTCATCTACCCATTTGCCATGACTTTATAGAATGATAGTAGATTAGTCATGCAGGATTCCCCTTTGGTAGATCCATGTTGGCTGCTCTTTTCTTCTATGTAGTTAGAGATGGCTTTCAGAATGAGCCACTCCATCACCTTTCCGGGGATGGACTTATTTTTTGTTTTTAAATACTTCATATTATATATTTTAAATGTAGGGTTTAGATGACATAAAACATCTTTGTATACAGTAAGCTCTTTGAAAATAGTGTTTAATAAATAAATAAATTATTAATTATTATAATGTTATTTGAGATAGTACAAAATATCACACAACAAGTGGGAGAACAATGTATTCTTCAGTTGTATGGATTTTTAAAACAGTTCTTGAATAAAACCTTTCCATGTAGGTCTTCTTAAAATTTATAGGAACTAATTGTGAAGAAATGTAAAGATACTTCCATTGAACACAAGGCAGTTCAAGAGAAAAGAGTTTCCTCCTTTTCAGTAATTTCCCTTCACCTTCTCTCTTGAGCACATAGACAGGCAAAGAACAGATATGCCATTTAGGCTTCATGTGTAATCTAGAAAAAAAGAAAGTACAAGAAATTGCATATGGTGTTTTGACTGATATAACTTGAATTATTAATTTATTTTTCCCTGAAAGATAAACAGAAAATCAACATTATGTGAAGTTACTAAAAAACTTCCATATTAATTGCATTCATTTTTAATAAGTATATCCTAGGCTAATTACAAATATCCCATTGATGAAAAAAAGGTAAAATTCACTTTGCTTTTTATTCACACAGACGTATATGAACAGATCTATTAAACAGTTATGAGTTTGATTTAGATTTAAAACTAGAGGGAGTTATATCTTTGCAATTTAGTCACAAAATATCAAATAGCAGAGAGATAAGAGTCTGAGTATTTTGTGTGATGATAATGTTTGACATACTTTTATCTTTTCGATCAAAGCCTGTTATCTTACATACAACACAAAGATAGTGTCAGTTTATTTTATCTGGATCAACAGCTTATAAAAGTGACACAGTTTGACAAATAGGAAAACAATATTTTCATTTAAAAAGAGCATTCACAAATGAAAGCATCCATCTAAAGAATTCTTTGATCTATAGAAGTGATACTTACACATAACACAACTGTTAGAGGTACCTGCTTGAATGTAGGAAAAATGACAAACATGATAGAAGTACTTTGCATTTCAGAGGGTTTTCTCCTAAGGATCTCAAAGCATTTTAACAGTGCCAGTGCACTGTTGTCTAATATCTGAAAGACAGGTCTTTATGACTGACATTTGATAAGTAGAGAAACTGAATCACTGAGTATAGTATAAAAGTTGTCAAAAAGATTGTGAATTAAAAATAAAATTATTTGCTAAGAGTCAATTTTGTCAAAATAGCTAGATATACTCATTTGATAAGATAAATTACTCTAAACAGTAGAAATACAGTTATTTTAATCTGCACTTCAGTATAGAATTTAACATTGTGTTACGGGGGAAATTTTGAGGTCAGGGAAGAGATGGATTATTATAGGAATTCCAAGTTAACAGCTGCTTTGAGGAGAAAGGAAAAATTATGATGAAAAGGAAACAACCTGTGTTGATAATTACTGACATGTTAATGAAATACCTCAGGGAATGGTCTTCAAATGGCTTTTGTCTTTATATCATTAATGACAATTGCACAAAAAGTAGTCACATGCTGATGACAGAGAGGTGACAGGGGGGCATCATCACTAAAGGCAGGATGGGAATATCTCACGGGATCCAATGTGAGTAACAGAAAATGAACTTTAATTGTATAAAATGCAAGAAGCATTTAGAAACTAGAAAATGTCACCTGTTAAGACAGGATAGTGGAGGCAATGTCCTAGTGATGTGACACTGTTAAAAGAGAATATATCTGAGATTATTTTAAGAAACAAATTTGACTATAAATTCCAGTTGCAGAATAGCAATGAGAAAACTGAGACCACAGAGATCTTCGTCAGGAATCTTGCAGGGAACTGAATCCTCTCATGCAGGTTCAACAGAAAATAATGCTGTCTGGAAGGGATGAAAAGGTGCCCAACTAGAATGATTAGGAAAATTCAAAGATTTCTTATTAGCAAAAAAAGCTAAAACACATGCATACAAACCAAATCAAAAGAGCTTGGCTTTGTAGCCTAACAAAGCAAAGGCTGAGAAGAGATATGACTCTTCCGAATAAATGCACCAGGGAAAGGAACTTTGGAGAGGGAAAAGAAGTGCTTGAACTAAATTGAAAAAGTTAAAAATATGTTTATAAACTGACCAGGAATAAAATTAGAAACAAGTTTTTACCAAAAAGCAAGACATTCTTGACTGGCCTTTCTGATCACAAAATGGTATGAACATATAAACTTGAATCTATGTATAAGAGGGACCCTTTACAAAGATTTGATGCAGGAGGATGGATTCAACAATCCAAGACCCTGTTTCTAACACTGATGCCAAAGGAGCATTCGTGATGAAATTACATAACATTAAATATTTTTTCATTTTAATTCACAATACTAAGGGTTTTCAAATTATGTCTAGTTCATCAACAATCATCAGAAATCAGCTTCAAAGTAGAGAAAATTCCTGACAACCGTAACTCATAAAATACATTTCAAACAGTGACTTCTACTTATATGAAAAAAAAAAAAATATATATATATATATTACTGAATGGTATATATTGTAGCATCTACATCATTTTTATGGTTAAAAATTTATGAAACTCAGATGATACCCTTCAGACCACCATCTCTTTGTACTCATTCTCCCTGTATTTGGAGGCACTTCTAGAATTTCTGTTTTGGGATAGCCCTGCTGAACTGCTCAGCAATAACAGGTCTCAGTGTAACATTTGTATATGAAAATGAGTCAGTACAAAACCTAGTTTACAGGGTGTTAAAACTTGCCATATAGATACTCCTTGATGTAAAAGCAGCTATCACCTAGTGTTACCATGTTTCTCTGCCTCACTAACATACATGGATGTATTTTTTGAGGTGAATTATTAAACTAACAAATTTGGGAAGTGTAGGAGCGCTGAAAGCAAACTTGCACAACTCTGATTCTGCACTCCCTGTGCAACCTAGTCCCTATTTAAGCAAAGTCTGGAATTACCTTCCTTCTAATTCCTGCAGAATTGATTTTCAGTTTAGCTGCAGAAGAAGCTCTCCTCCTCTCACCAAACAGTAGACATCTGCTCTGCTAACTGTTACATAGAGTGGTAGATGAAGCAACAATTTGTACTAATCCGGTTTCCTTATAGCAGGAGGGTATGTTCCATACATGCAAGATATTTCAGCAGCTACACAGTGGAAAGTCAACTCATATATTGGAAAGTAATCACTTACTGATATTTACTGGATTTGGAGGGGAACAAAAAATAAATTTATATATTGTATCTCTATTTAGAAGAAAGAACGTCTATATGCTGTAATTTGAATTACTTCCTTTTATGCAAACACTTCTATCACGATCATCTTATTTTCTGTAACTATAACCATAAGAAGGACAATTTAGCAGTTCCCAAAAAAAAAAGGTAGTTCCCATGTATTTAGGTGTGTGGGATTTCTCAAATCTGCTGGAATTGAGGATGAAGGGAAGAAAAAAATTATGCATTGTTCCATATCTATATTAATTAATACAGATCAGCACTCACTGCTGCCTTTTGCTCTTTTCTAGTTGTCATTGTCATCCAATCACATTGTCATTTAATTCTGAGGAAAATCACCACTGCAATAAGTAATAGAATTGCTTTACTTCAGCTTGCCTTTACAGTACACTAAGACTGGCAGCCCTATCACAAAAACCTTGTCTTTTTGTTGTCATTCTGAAAAATCACAGTTCTAATCCTCATTGACAGAATACCACAGATCTGAAGTTGGCAGAGTTATCATGTTTTCCTAAGTTCAGGGCCCTGCCCTGCAAGTTCCACATTTTGACACGTGGGCTGTATGTAATATCAAATCTGCCAACGTACATCTTTTCCCTGTATTACATATAATCAGGAATTTCCTACCAAAGAAAAACAGGACAAACCAAATACAGTAACAACAGACATAAGCACTATTCCTGCACAAAAAAAACCCAAAAAAACACTTTCATAAAATAAAATTTACTGTTAATGTTAATCTCACTGTCATGGCTCACACCTGTAAATATATTCTAAGCTTAATACTGGATCAGCTTCATGACCTGTTATAGCTTTTTAAATTGTGTTTTCCTTCTTTTAAAGAAAACCTGTGACTTTTTATAAGTAAACACCATATTTTCAATGGATATGGAAAAATACTTAAAATATTCATAAATACAAACATTTTTTCTTTTGTAAAAAATATTCTTTGAACAGAATAATACTATTCTTATGTATTCAACAGGAAGAGAGTTATTCCTCTTGTTTTTCTTAGAAGTAGAAATAAACTGTCACTAGAAACTCTTTGATACAAATCAAATTGACAGCAGCAAATCATACTAGTAATGTCAGAGCTTTGATGACATTATTACTTTTTTTTTTTTTTCATACTTTTAGGTCAGTCAGCAGTTCATTTACTTCAAAATATTGAAATTATTTGAATGTTGTTTTTTTAATGAACTTGAATATGTTTTACTGTATCATATGAATCCAGTGCTCTTGAAAGGAAAAATGTGAACTAGTCCTGTGGCAGGAAGGGGAGGCTTCTACCTTGTTTTCCTGTTGTATTTTAATTTTCACCAGAAAAAAAAGCCCCTCTTGTACTTCAGTGAACAACGCAATCTGTTATTAAATCCTATGGACAACAAAATAACAGGGTAGTGAATTTCATTTGAGGGTCTTCCTTGACTTATTAAGTCTCAGCGTTCTTTTGATGGAAAAGCAAACAATCTGTATATTCCTGACAATGTCTACAGTGGATCCACAGGATTTTTATAAAAGAACTTTTGTCAACAATTTTTTCACCAATATTCATTACTGTTAAGAATTAAATCCAGGTTAAGTGTTGAGAACTGAGCACTCAGAGTATAAATTCTGTAGCTAAATAGTGACATATTTAGATACCTCCAGGAAAACAAACTTACTGAGCATGTCAAGACCATCCCCTACATGGTCAGGGCCATCCACTACACCTCTGTTAACCCTTCTAGGTTAATAATAAGAAAAAAAGACATGGATTAAAAAACTAAAATAACTTTTATGGAAGCATTAATAATAAAATGGGGAAGTCCAAGACTGGACTCAGTGGCAGATGGGAACCAGATTCAGGAGCTGGATTCTTTATGTATATTTAAAAACACATGGTTTGGGATGAAAAGGAAGAACAGAGAGAGTCCTCCTTAGACACCAACCATTGAAGAAGAGAGCATGACCCTTGAGATCCCTCAGCTTTATACTGAACATGATGTATGTGGGATGGAATACCTTTTTGGTCAATTTAGAGTCACCTGTCCCATCCACTCATCCCCACAAATGTGGCCTTTTATTTTCTGCACCCCCAACATGGTGCACAAGATCCAGCAGTGACCTTGGTCTGCACACCAACCCTTGGTAGTAACTCTAAACATGGGGTGTTATCACTGCTAGAAGCAGACACTGCCTGTGAAAATAGGCTGCTAACTTCAGAAGGTGCAGTTAGTTAAAAGAACTGAGATGAAAAATTAAATCATAGAACCGAATTAGTTCTGTTCTATCTCAGATCAGGACAATACATTGTAACAATTTAAAACTTGAGAAAGCAAGACAAAAAGAAGCAAAAATAACAAGTCAACAAAATACCCACTAATAATCGGAGTGCACAGAGTAAATCTGAGATTTAGGCTTTTTGGAAGGAACAGGTGACAAAACCTTTCCCTACCCCTTGCTTTCTCTAGGTCATAAAATACCTTGCTATTGGCTTAGCTCCATTTTAGCCAAAGAATTTCCCACTTCTCTTATTCTGTTTGAAATGGGATTGAACAGTTTTTCTTTCCATTCATTGAGCACTGATATAGGAAGGCTGGGTTTGGAGAAGGTATGTCAGAGTAGGATGGAAAAATGTTTTTCATGTGCTTTCATATGTTCTTAATCACACACACAAATATAATGAAATGCAGTTCTTATTTTGAACAATTCTTAAAATAATATGGCTTGTAGAATAAATAATAAAAGTACCTATACTTTTCAGGTAAAATCCATATATCAATTAAAAGAATAAATATTTCTCATATTTTAGCTACTAGATATTAATCTGATGGTCAAATATTTACCATGTGCTGCAATCAAACAAAATAAAGAAATGAGATTTAAAAAGCAGTAACAACATCTGTAAGTTTTAGCAAATTGTGCTTTTTTGGGAGCTGATCATGATGCTTTAGCTAAAATTTTCTTCTGAATTCTTTTCTTAATGATATGGATGAAGAAGTTAGCTATCCAGTTAATTTTAGAATCCAGGCAAAAAAAAAAAACCCCAGCAGATAGGAAGGTGAAGAGTCATAATCATTTAAGGCTAACTAGTCAATGAAATATTAGTGGGAAAACAAATTTTCCTTCCTTCTTGCTATGCAAACAGCAGTCAGTTCAGCAGCTCTGAAAGGGGAATGCTGGTAGTAAAAACAAAACAAGAGAGTCAATTGTTCCCACCAGTACGTAAAGCTTCAAAGTTTACAGATAACATAATCACTACCATTCATAATGCAATGTTGACTTCTCCTGACATGTGTTTAAACCTTATCTTACAAAATGTATAATTTTTAAGTAATGTAATCACACCTTCTTCAAAAGCCCATTATCTTTTATTAACTTTTTTTTTTTCCCCCCAAGAGTGAAATAAAAACGGGATCAGCAGACTATTGAAAGGCTTAGCAGAACATGTTATTTACATTGCAGGAGTGATTACTATAAAAACTGTGTTAGTGTGTACCTTAAAGTCCAGACAAACAGTACATACTGACTATATATAAAAAATACAACAAACAGGATGTTCCAGTGACTTTGCTACTCTGTTCCTTGACAAATAAATCTATTCCTTATCATCCAAATTTACACATACTTTCTATATGAGTCAAGGTACTGTACTTTATTAGGATGGCTTGGAACAGCTATAAATGCTGAAGATTTTATAGGCTATTGAACATACATGTATTATTTGCTTTTCCAGATGTCAGAGATACATAAAATCCAGATATAAACTTGTTGACTTATGAATATTTAGAATATAATGAAACTCACAGAAATGGATATTGTGAGCTGAAGAAAGCTTGTATCCACAAATATATTGAGGTGACAGAAGGAACTTGGATGGCAGATGTTTTCTATGAACACTGTTTCTTCTACTTAGCTTTGTCTCAGGGGAAAAAAAAAAAAAAAAAAAAAGAGTATGGCACACTCATTAAATAATTATTCTAATTTTAGAGTGGTGGTTTAGAAGCTCCCTGAGATGATGATTATGCACTTGAGTGTAACGCCTGTTATTTGTAATGTAGTTTATCATTCTCTACTTTTTGTCCAGATGAGCTCCTTCTTAAAGGGGCAAGTTAGAGCACTTAAGCTCTGGAAGTGTTTTGTGCTCCCCTGTATACTATCATGTTGGTTTTCACTTTCATTCATAACAGCTTCTGAAAGCATTTCAAGAACATATTTGAATAGAATACTGTGATGATGCTTATTTTCTTTGTCCATTGTAGTTTGGACTTAATCACATCACAATTAGACCTTGTAACTGAACTTCTTCCTGCAAGCACATATGAAGTTGTTTATACTGAAGCAGGGGGTTGTTTTCAGATTGTTTGCAGACATTTTTGTCATTTATGATTTTTTATGGTACAATACTAAATGAAGATAAGTTTGAATGGCAAGGAAGATTGAAGATCTTTTAAATCTCTGTTTGGAAATCTCCACATGGAGAACATTGTTCTCTTCTTACTCATCATCTTATCCTTTAGAATCATGACAGAGATCAGTTTGCAGCAAAATTTCTACCAGTCTTCCTTGTATATCACAACTGGAGCTCTCTAAACCCTTCTTTGCTCCTTCTTTAGAACACTCCACTAATACCAGTGAATCTTCCTACACCTCCAAAACTTCATCTAGAAAAACAACAGTGTGATTATAAGACAGAAGTACCTGAGATCTGGGCCTGGGTTTCCCTTAGTATCTTTTAGGCACCAAGTGACTTCTTCCTCTTTGGGTTTTCTTCCTTGTAAAATGGGAATAAAAAGAATCACTCCCCTTAGCTTAAGGGAATGGAAAATATGAATCAGCTGTCTATAAAATGTAAATATGTATAAATACTTTCTTCCTAATTTTGCGTGTTTTATTTGTGCAGTGCAAAAGAAGCTCGATATAAATTGTTGGTTACTGAGGAATAAAGAAGCTGTAACAAATTGGAAATGACAAATTAAGTCTTCAAAATGTAGAAAATACTTCTGTAATTGCTGTCTAAATAAAGAATAATAGTGATAAATTTTCTGTTGTATAGACTATAGTGAAATAGTGTTGTCTATCTGAACAGACATCTTGAAAGACAAAAACAAACACACTGACCTCTGTATGTCTGGGTGAAAAGACATCATTAAAATATATGCCTTCTAGTTATAGAAGGGAAGACAAATAAACAGACATTAAAATAATGGGAAGGGATCACTGAGGAACAGCAGCCAAAAATGATACAGATTATAGATATCTTATGGAACATAACCAGCCCTCCTTCCTGCATTCCCCCCACCCCCCAGTCTATTACAGACATGCAGCATACTGTGGATAAGCAATATTAATAAATCAAAGAATAATAAAGCATCAACCTCTAATATAGTGTTTGCACATTATTAATTTTTTGCCATGGTTTTTTTTTCATTATTATTTAATTCAGTTTTCACACAATACTTTTGACTGCAGTGTTGCATTCTACTCTCCAAAAATAATGAATTATAATTTTTCTTTCCTGAAAATGTCTTCTCATATTTTTCTTTTTCTTTTAATTTGACTGCTTAAATTTCATTTACACTTTTCTTTTGGAATAAAGTTTTGTCATTTTTTTTTCTTAAAAACATTGGTCACTTTGCCCTTGAAAATTAGAAATATGTGACACAAGTAATGCTGGATATAGCTATAACTGTAGGGGAAAAAAAGTGTGTATTAAAGTTTATATAAGTTTATAATATTATATATAATTATATAAAGCTAATCAGACTGTAGAGGTCTTTTATATAACCTAGTGTTTCACTGCTTCCCATATAATAGCTTTATTATATAATAGCTCATTGAACTGATTGGGATAGGACCCTCATAGCATGGTACTGGATGACAATATAATGACATAACTCTCCAGAATGAGAGGATACCTCAGAAATTGTTTAGATTAATCAAAATATTCTCAGTATTATCTGTCCAAAATCTGAATGTCACCTCATTATTTTACCAAGTCTACAAAGAAAGAATACTGGGAGATAGCATCCAAGTAATTTGACTTAAGAGACCTCTTATTTGATCTTAAGCAAGTATTTTATGGAGAATTTTTTTTAATTAATGCAGTTAAATATACAGATAGTTAGGAGATGAGGGTCTGTTTGTATCTTGAAGGTCTGAAGGACATATCTATACACTGCATGTAAATTTACTTAAGACAACTACAGAACTGGAAGTGCTGGAGAGTCTGAAATAGCTGCCCCTGAGCAGATCAGATCTAGATGCAACAAAGCCATGCTCATGAAATCTTCCATTCAAGGTAATAAATCCTGTTTCTTCAGACTATTTGCTCAGGCACAAGATGAACATGATTCCAGATGAAGCTTCCTACTCCTTAATTTCCAGATATGGAAATAGGATACTGTGCTATTCCTGTGAAATTATCCTTTTGTGTTCAACAAGTTTAGGAATTCTGTACTGTGGCATCTGAATCTGATCCAATTCTGCATCTGAAGCAGACATGCTCCAAATATTTTAAAATGTAGAGCTTAATCTCCTATTACCCAGGCCTCCCATTTCTGAAGGCAGTTTAATAATACTGTCCAGAAATGTCTGAAAGGTGCTCAGACACTCTCAATGAGATCCAGGTAAGTAGCTAGTGTAGACTGACACAATTATTACATCCTATAACAAATTTGAAGAATTTAGTCAATATAACTGACATACAGCTAATATTCCATAACAAGGCTGAAAAATCTTCTACAAAAATATAATATCTGAAGCAAGCTTGCCAACTTGCCACCTTTACTCCAGATGAGATCTTTATATGTGAAATTTTTCATCAATTTTACAGTGCTGCTCAAGTTACAGACCACTAATCCATAGCAGTAGAGACAGAAGAATTCAGCCCTGAAAAGAGCAGATAGTAAAATACTATCAAGCTTACTCCCCCTACCCCCCCCCCCCCCCCCCCCATATCTGCACACTGACAGCTTCTTAGTACCAATATTTACCACTGTGACTACCCGGACCGGCAGATATGTGAAACAAAATGTAAGCAGAGTCCAGTGATATGGCCATTTAAAAGTGCAAACATGCTAAAAGAAAGTCTGCACTTCAAAGGAGTCTGCCATGATGAAGTCACCAGCAAGACTACTAACAATGCAATTTTTATAAATGAGTACCCAGTAAGCTAATATGTTTTTTAAATACGAGTCTTTTGTGCCAAGTGATAAAGTACAATCATTATCAATCTGGTAAAATGAATGAAGTTTCAATAAGAATCGATGGTGCACACTGTGTACGTACTTTGTCAGTCCTACACATGGCACAAAGGAGAGTTATCTGAAACAAATCCCTCATGTAATGGAGGAATAGGAATCAGTAAATATATAAAGTGGTTATCACAAAGGGTGATAACATTTATGATGTGTCAATTGTTTTATGTGTAATATACATGACAAATGAGTTTCATACCTGTAAGAGTTTATTGTCCACATATGCATTGGCAATCAGGGCAGTTTAAGAAGGCTTCAGGTCGAGACGGCTTCCATCTTCTACCTGTACACTGGATGACTTACATTCTTATCCTGATGAGATTTCCAGTTTACTCTTCCCCTTGGGTATAAGGTTTGGATAATTGCCTGAATCAAGCTCCGGTGGCTTGGGTTTGGAAGAAAGCTCAGCCCCTATTAATTGAAAATCTGTATTAGCTTTGGTGATAAAAAGGTAGTTTGCAATGAAAAACAAAGGACAAAAAAAGACAGAATTAAAACCCATATAATCATCCCAATCATTATGACATAGGAAAATCAGCGTAACCACAGCTCTATTTGGGATATTTAAGAAAAAGGCTTCCACAATTGTAATCTGAAACATCTATCTAGCAGCAATAATTTCCACTATAACTGTACTATATGTGAAATGAGGTTCTTTTTATTTCAAACAAGAATGTATGGTGGAAGATCTGAAGTCAGCCAAGTCCAGTCTTCTGACTCCAGTAGGGACCAGTGCAAATGCTTTAAAAGAAATGAAAGAATTCTTCTATAAATAAACAATGCATGCCTCTAGGTTACCAACTTAAAAAAAAAAAATGCAAAAAAATCAACAAAATGTCAAAAGCCATAACTTGTATTGTCATATCTCTACACCCTCCACTCAAAACCAGATTTTTAGTATATCATAGTCCTACTCCACTATGTTACACATCAGTAGTACCCACAAATTTCCTTAGATTGTGTTGGAGTTTATTGAACTGTTCTATGTTTTTTCTCTCTACATTCAAAGAGTACAAAAATCTGAAGTCCTAGTATATCTGTGGCTTGAATTCCACAAACGCATAGAAATCTCTACTTACATCTTCCTTTTATTGATTAACTATTCTACTTATGTAAATATTACTATATAAGTGAGAATGAGTATATGATGTAATGGATACTTTTTTCCATTTATCTGAGACTGCATACTGTTGTGTAACTAACACAGTTAAAACACCATTTCCTGATAAAATAGGGATGTTGATATTGCACATGCCTTTACAAATCAAATGACTTCTGTTCTGTTCAGGAACTCTAGATGAAGAGAAATAGCAGAATCATGAAGAGATGAAATCCATGGAGATAAATGATCTGATATATATGGTAATTAGGTGACACTGTGATAAGCACCTCAGGAATATGATAGATAGACTTTGTAATACATTGTATTCCCTGATAGTCTTTCTACATACATACATACTCATTGTTCCCTCTTCAGAACAATATTCAGCTTCTAATCTCTTTATACTTGTACTTGTTCTTTGCCCTCTTGGTCCCATTCACAGCCATATGAAATCACTCCCCTTCCAGTTCGTGTAATATTCTACGAACATTGTTGATGGTTCAGCTAGCACACAAATCACAAGCAAGAAATATGTAAATTGTTCATTTTCACATGAGCTAACCTTTCAATAGACAAAGACAATTGCTGGAAGTTGAACACATTCTAAGAAATTAATCGTGTCTGGGAAGTTTATAATGGGTATTGATAAAATCAATATAAATCAGTAAATATGTTTATACTTCTTGCAGATGCCAGTTTCCAAAAACAGTTGGAGAATTCACAGAAAAATATAATTCAATTTTCTTGAAAAAGCCCAGATATTTACAGAATTAAAAGTATATTTGCTTCAAAATACTGTGTGTAAACACAAAAAAAAAAACCCAAAAACAAAACAAAGAGAACAAAAACTATCTCTTCACCCTCCTCTTCCTCCCCAAACCTTATCAAAAAATCATGGTTCAGTTAAATCAGAGGATACTTTTCTACTCTCCCTGTTTTTTTCAGGATAGACTTGAACATTAAAATCTGCTTAATTTTCTGTTGCATTTTACCAAGTGGTCAGTCTATAGTTTAGAGTTACTACGTGTATTTTAATTGCCCCTTTTAGTTATGATTACAATGTACAATTCTGAATAGTTTTCAGTTTACATACTTTCTATCCACTTTTGTTTAAAGTACCTTGATTCTCCAATTTGTGAACATTTATTCTGAAGCATTAAATAACTGTGATGTTCAGTAGTCAGCACTTCACAGCCTTCCCTGCTTGCTGTGTCCCATTTTACTTCCTGTCTCTTCAGACCCTGTCTCACCCAGCCCGACTGATTCAGTGTTACATTAAACAGTTTTGTTGTTGCTATTCTACCTTTCCTGTCCTGTGATCTGTACACAGCACTGATTGCTCCTATACAGCCCTATATTTGCCATATGGTCATGTTCATGCTTCAATGATTCCACTTTTACAGCTTTTGCTAATGTGCATAATAGTGTGCAACTGTAATAACACAGTAGTGAAATATCTGTGTTTTATGTCTAGATATATACAGTTTCTATTTGTCTTCTTTGGAGATATTGTTTGACATAGTGTTTGACACATACCGACACTGTTTGGCATGTCCATGCTGCCGGCATGTTGACCTTGTTACAGCAATTAGTATTTGCCATGGCAGATATTAATTTAGACATTAATATAATGTCAGATATTAAGGTGATGTCAGATCTTCAATACTATTTAGCAGTGGATGCTTCAGACATGTTTGAAAGAAATCCTCAGCATAGAAGATGTCAATAAACTCATAAAGTGTTTCTTCCTTATTCCTTTCAGTTAGCACAAAGCTTGTGTTGTGAAGAATGAGAATTTGTATTTATGGCTGGGAAGTGTGCTGTTGCTCATAAAATCAATATTGTCCGAGTCTGATTCATGCTGTTTATTTTTTAATCAGGAATGCTTCTATAGTCTGACAGTTTGGAGACTTATTTTTTAGATATTTTTTTTTAAAGGATTGGCTGTAATTTAAATTTTGAAATAAATTTCAAAGAAAGTCTCCTTTTACAGGTCACAATCTAATTCCTTCATCATTCTACAACTCTCTGATCTCATTTTCCTATCCTACCTTAACTAAATCATTGGGATTCTACTAATCTCATTTCATATGGAAACAGAATATCATACTTAATTGTTTTGTAAAACAGCTAAGTTGACTTTATGTTATCTTACTTTTTTTTGTCACTATCTAATATCTGTTAAATCCTTTTCAATGCATGGTTGTTTCTTTGACATTTTCACTGTCTTTTGGTCCTAGCCCTTCAGCCTGTGCCATAAATCTGAACTGGTTCAATTCTTTCACTAGCTATAGAGTTTAGGTAGGCCCCCAACAGGCACTGAGTTCAAATCCAAACTTGAGCAAAACAATTAAAATCAATATGAGAACAATAAAATTCAGATTTTGTAATCTGACTCCATGTGTTTTCTCAGAAAGAAAACATAGGCTGTGATTTCATTTAATAGAGGCTCACGTGGAATTTTGAATGCCCAATTATTAACATAATCTTAAATCCTAATTTTAACATAATAAAGAGAGGTGGGTTCTTGTCTAATTTCTTTCTGAGTTTTAAGTTCTTATTCAAAACAATGTACAAATGTATATTTCACAAAGCCCAGATTTTTTCTGCTGTTGTAAGTGCTATAAATCTTACTTTCTAATAAGTGAAGACTGAGAATTTTTGTTTGTTGTCAGCATCTAATACTTTCAGAAAATGGCGCAGAACATAGATTTCACAGTAAAAAGAATGACAGGTGTCAACAATGCATTCTTAACAAATATCTCATAACCATTCTTCCAATCACAAGAGGTAACAGGTACCAAACTTTCATGGATGGCACTATGAAAGAAAGCTGAAAATACACTTCTCTTTCATACTGGCAACAGTACACATAAAATTCTGGTGCCTGGCTGGTGGTGTGGAGAACTGGGGTCCTATGACTTCTAGCTGATCACGATGCAGAGGATATCAGTTCTGACGTGTAGCAGGAGACAGCAAATACTCAGGACTGTCTTTATGTAGCCTGTTCACCACAGTCAGCTCAGTCAGCTCTTGGATAATTAGCCTGTCAAGGGAGTTACCTCTGGCTATACTTGTCTTTTATTAACTAATGCCCTCCAATTTCAGTTTACTGACAAATAATTTTCAGTTTGACTGGTGATGATGAACACATTCTTTGGTTCCACACCTCTACTTGTTACAGCTGTATGCGTTAGCATTTTTGCAACTAGTTGCAACACCCAAGTCCACGTTGTATTATAAAGTAGAGAGAAATGACTGTCCCATATGGCTGAACATGAATCCTGAAGAGATCTTGGCTTCATTCCCAGCTTGCCTGGAGGCAATGTACATAGACACAGAAAAGCCACTTATAGCTCAGTTTTTAAGAGGTGTTAAGAACTTGTAGTTCCCACTAAAAGGCTGCCATTAATCTCTGTGCAATCATTGCTTTTATAAGAAGAATTCTGAATTCATTCATACTGACCTGGAGACCTGTCTTGACAGAGCTCAGCACCTGCTGCAAGAGCAGACTATGTATAAGATGAATAAAGGACAAAGGTTAGTGTCACTTTTCTGGGTACATGAGGAAGAATGAAATGATTTGGCTGTTACCACAAATTTACCAATTAACTGCTTTGGGTACCAGGAGACAATAGAGAATATGACCAACTTTAACCAGACTTTTGACACTTTTCAAGTATTCAAGTTAAAATGCCACAATCTGAATGCAAGGCCAACCATCTAGGCAAAAATCTGATTGAATGATTGGTCTCAGAGAGTGGTGTTAAATGGGTTGTATGCTGTCTGAAACCTGGTAGGCCATAGTGGTCTATACTGTGACATGTCTTGTTTAACATCTTCCTCAATTGCCAGGGGAAATTGAGGGAACACCTGCCTCTCAGTCTGGCAAGTGACACCAAACTGGCAGAATTGGCTGACACACTGGAAAGCAGGGTAGCCATCCAGAGGAACTGGGGCATTCTAGGGTAAAAGGCCTTGTGCAGTTCAGTCTCAATAAATGCTGAGCCCTGCCCCAAGAAAATCTGAGCCTCAGGCTGGGCACTGCCTGGGCAGCAGCTCTGCAGAAAAGTCACTGGGGCCCTGGGAGACAGGGAGCTCCACAGGAAGCACCCTGGGCTGGCACCATTAGGCACTGTAAGTAAGATCAGGAACTGCTGAAAATGGCATTTGTTCTTTGATTAGTAGCTGTCAGTTTACACTGGAAAAAATAACACTTGTTTATTTACACTTACTTAAATGTATATTTAACTATTTTGACACTTCTTGTTTCAGCGGGAAGAAGCAAAATGCATATTCTCCTGATTTACACAGTGGAGTAAAACTGTCCTACTCTCCATACCTACATACTTCTGAGAGAAAATGAAAGCCTCTCTTCCTACTATGATTTTGGGAGACTGCCTAAACACTGACCAGAGACCAGAGTCCAGAGTCAAGAGGATGGTGAGGTTCCCCTGCTGGGAAGAAGCAACAGTGTGAGCTGTGACTATTTTGACACCATCAGTTAAAGTTGGAAGGAGGACAGCCTGAATGCTGGAATTTGCATAGAAGGGAAACAAAAACTGATGTATGTGACATGACAGATAACAAAAGAGATTTCAATGGGATCTAAAAGCCCATAGTCAGCTTCTGACAAAGGAAAAAAGTAGGTTACTGTTTCCCTTCCACAGGCACTGGCCTTGCACCCTCTTAGACTGACAGTAGTCATGACATTTTGAACAATCTATTTACCTTTATAAAAAAAGATGGTTTCTTAGCAGCTACTAGCATATTTTGTAACCTTACAACCCTGTGTAATTGGTGTCTGTAGTGTTGACACTTAGAATGTCTGTAGAATTAGTTTGTGAGCTCTAATGCTATAAGAAGTTATATATAGTCTGAGAATATAGACTGAAAATTATTTGGAATGGCATGAGTATTTCAATGTACATTTAGAAGTCAGACTAAGTCTCGTTTTGAAAAATACCCAGAGCTTGGTGGGATGAATGAAACCCCTTTTCTTGACAGTCTGTAAGTACTAGGTAGTAAATGCAAGATAATTGTTTGGCTCTTTCCTATATTATTCCCCTATATGAGCATCAGCTGAAGCCAGGAACAAGCTCTATGCAAAATGTGGTCTTGAACTGTATTGATTTGCCTTTCTTGTTAATGTTTACATATGATTAAACAAATGGAGATATTTAATTTTGGGAACCATTTAATTTTAATTTACTTACTGGAATATAAAATGTCAAAGGAGTATACAGAAGATTTAGTTTTTAAAATATGGTTGCCTAGTAAAAGATAATTCTCTCAGGGGACTTCTTCTGGAATATAACAGAGATTTGAGTGCTGCCAAAATGCAATTTAAGTGTCTGGACAATGATGAACATGCTGTTGAGGCACAGATAGCTGACAGTCAGGAAAGCATGGAGGTAATACAATATTTTCCACAGTAGCCAGATTTCACTTCAAGTGAAGTTCAGCAAGTTTAAATTGTATTCTGCATTTTCATATTTCATGAAGATTTGTTATTCTTTTAGGTGTTACTATTTTGGAAAGCACAGAACAAGAAGATAGTGAAAATCAAGTTTCAGTGAGAGTTTTTGGTTCCAGTAATAGTATTTCACAATTAACAGCTATACAGAAAAAGTACCAAGTCTGACTGAGAGACAAACTGTAGCTGGAATACACAGGAAGAGTGGGAAATTTAAAGATATGAAATTTCTAAATATATGAAGTTTCCAAATGAGCTTCAGCACAAGAAAATGTAAATCTGCATACTTCAAGCTAGTACTGACAAGGAAGGCTCTATTTGTTTCTATTTTACTAAAAGTCAACTAAAGCAATTTTGATTAACAAAGGCTGTGAAATGTCATAGTGTTAATGGCATCCTGAGAGGCAGGACATATCAGTTAGATTTAACTCCTCATGGAAAGTAGTTCATAAATAAAATCTCAAGATCTCCTGACAAAACATTTTCTGAGAAATGTAAAATTATATGTGTATGCTTGACAGTAATATTTATACTAGAAGCAGTAAAAAGAACTTTATTAACATAAACAAGTCAAGTATCCTAATCCCTTTCAGAATGCTTAAGCTTCTCAATAAGATGAACTCTGGACAAGAAAGTTATCTTGCATATAATTTAGCTTTGGAGAGACCCTTGTCAGCATCTTTTTGAACAATACTTCCTCTCAAAGGACTTTTGAAGAGTCTGTTTTCACTTCTCTTGGACTAATGCAGTTATAGAAAAGGCTGAATTTCATTGCAGTTTTGGATGAAAAAGACATTCAAAATATTTATGGAAAGGGTTAATTTTTTTTTTTTTTTTTTGGCTAGCACAGATCCTAAATTATTTATCACATTTCATGAAATTTGAGGGACATTAAATGGAGGCAGCTGTACTGGCTCCTGTGTCAGGTTACTGTCTGACACCCAAATAACAGAGAAAGACCATTTCTTCATGTCTTTTCCACCACACATTGTGTGCCTGGTGAAAGCTGTCAATAATTATTGGGTTTTCTTCTTCCTTCCTGAATGCTCATAGGTGACTTCAAACAGTCCTGGTAGTGCAGAATCAATATCTTAGTGCCAGCAGCCACAGCCAAACTGTTATCATTATTGTGTTTATCCTTGATCAGGTTACACTCTTTCTTCTTAAAGCCACTAAAAATTCCAGCAAGCATACACAGCATCTTCATGGGAAATTCTTTCTACAGGTATCAAACTTGTTTCACTTTTTTTTCCCCTCATGGGAGGTTGATATGGCTAAGGAATAAGCTGAAATAAAAACAGGTGATGAAAGAAAAGATTGTACAGTCTTTAATTAAATGACACCAGGATACTGTTTCAAAACACCAGTGATTATTTAATTGGCACCTCGACCTGCTAAAACAAAACAAAGAAAAAGCCAGTAGAAGAAATGGACCATGAAGAACTTTGGGTTTACTATGATGGTAAAAAATAAAAAATATACCTTTCCTGTGATTTTCTTTTCTTCTCTTCTCAGACAAAGCGCAAGCATGTAAGCTTACACTCAGAATGCTTAGACAGAACAATAAAAAGATTTGATTTTATATAGACACATTTAGCCTACCCTTTAATTAATCAACAGAATGCCTCATTTTTACTTCAACTCATTCAGCATTTCTGGTTTTGTTGTGTCATTAAATATGACATTTCCACATTTGGAAAAAAAATGTGAAGCTATAATGATATACCTACTGCAGTGTACTGCCTCTGCTAAACAGAAATTATGATTGACTGACAGTTTGAGCCTCAGAAGGAATAATTTTCTGCAAATAGGAAATACATAACTTTCATTAGTGGCTTTAAAATATTTGTGGAAAAAAAAAATGAAGAGAAACAATTTATTTTTATATTTTCTTTCTCTTTCATGGATCATTAATCCTGTCATTGTTACTTAGCATATAGGGATTTTCTTTTTTTTTTTTTTTAACCTTTATATCTCACTCTATGGTCACCACAGACAGGCTAAACCAACTCATCTATCACCATTTGGCTCAAGTAATAGAGTTGTGTCACTTGCTAGGCGAAGTAATATGCATTAATCATGGGATTGCATATAGTTGATGGGAAGGTGTAGAACATAATAATTAAATAAAATTTAGAAAGGAAGAAAGTTTACTACAGTTACTACTCCTAGTTCATATCCATTATAACTTTTGCTGGAGGACTTTAATTACTCACACACTTTGGTTTCTTTCATTATTTTTTTTTTAAATCCTGAAGGAAAGAAACCCCTGAAGTAAATGCCAGTGAAAGTAATGATTCAAGTGATTGACCAAGACCTAAGGCTAGATTTTTCAGGGTTAGGTAGCCTCATTTAGGCAACTAAATCCCTGGTCAAGCTAAGTAATGAGCTATTCCTCATATTTTCAATGTGCATGCTTAAACATGAGTGTTGGTCTTCCTTTGATAATAATGAAGGGTTGGAATTAGAGGCAAGTTCTCTAATAGTAAGAAAACCCCATGAAAGAGATGAAATAATCACAACATAGAATTTGTCCAACAACAGATTGTCAAGTCTTCTAAGAAGGGACAACTAAAAATGATTGTTCATGAAAATTACAGTGAAAAGGACTTTACTACCACTGTAAAGCCATCATGATTTTTGAAAACCAGGGTCATACCTATAACTTTACAGGGTTGAATAAAAAAAAAAAAAAAAAAAAAAAAAAAAAA
>JANVCC010010204.1:6611832-6667251 GCA_025345505.1 Todiramphus chloris collaris
AACACAACACAAATGGAAAAATTGCAATAATTTTTGTCAATATTTGAAAGAGACTAAACATTCTAAAATTACATCTTACATTTTCAAAGAAAAAGTTATTTTGATATCATAATATCATACATTCTTAAAAAATGGTATTCAGTATCAGGAGAGTATTTATCCTTTCATTTTTACTTAAGTAGTCTGTCAAAGAACAATTATTTGACAGACAGGTTTCCATTTTGGTGAACTGATGAATTTTTCAAAACCTGTTTCACTGAAAAATTCTTTATCATCTCTACTGATGACATTGCCACTAATGACTAAATCCGGTCAAATACACAAAGATTCCTGCCGTGATTCTTTGAGGGGAGCACAAGCTACTCCATCAGGCAGTCTTGCCTCAGTGAGGTGCTGGAGTCTGGAGTGATCAACTTTTCTCCTCCTTCCATGCTTTGTGTTTTGGGGCTATGCAGAGCTGTTAGGAATATCTAACTCGTAACCACATTTTGTGTAATTTTTCACCTGTTACTGAAACTTGTCACTACCGAGCAGATCTAGTAATTTATTTTGGCACATGCTCCAAGGCTTCTCAGTAGTGTCACTGAAGAAACATAATATTGCTAAGCAATAGCATTTTAGAGACAGACAAGAGCCATCACTTACATTATTGTTCTTATATACAGTACTGCTGAGTTTTTCAGGTGTAGCTAAGCTCAACCAGGAGTTCATCTTGAACATTAATTTTTTATCTCTATTTTATCGCAGTGTACATCCTTGTTTGCATTCTCTGTTTCTATTCAACATCGTGGGTCATTCTGCACCACTTCATGAAAAATATATTGAATAATCCCTACTATTCTCAGTGGATAACTCCCCATAAAGACAGAAATAGAAGAAAACTATTTCTATTCAGAAAGAAGGTAGCAAATATCCAAGATACAGGTTTCCTTTGCAATCTACTAGGACATTTAGCCATTCAGTCAAATTTTACAGATTCATATGACTAGGATATCAACCTCCTACGTTTTGAGAAAACTATATTGAAAAAGGCCAGTCTGTGAGTATTTTCCATACACTATCTGATAGATTATATTTCTACTGGTGTAGAGGGATTTCTGTGCTACACTCAGCTACAATAAATATAACATTTATCATAATATCAGAGAGTAATTCCAGTGGCTTGTGGGCATGAAGAAATCTATTCTGTTGAAAAGAGAAATTGTCAGTGCAGTATGAAAGGAGTTCAGGAAGAAAACGTATGTTGTTGTAAACACTGCTTTCTGTGAAATTATGATCTCCTTCAGACATGTGAAAAGACAGGAATAAATACAACCATTATAATCTACTGAATAACATATCTCTCCTAAAAGTTTTGTATAAATCATTCAGGCCTTAGAAATTCTAATAACAACATTTTTCATTTCCATTATATATATTTTTAAATTAAGTATCATAGACAAATATTGTTTAGATAGAAATCTAATGTTATTTCTTTGAATTACCTTAAAGAAAAGTAGAATGCAGGAGGATATAATATGAATCGGAAGCCTTTGATCTATATGAACTTTTCCCACAGTCCTTTCACAAGTCTTTCTAAAGACTGTGATAGCTGGTATATGTTATGCTCCTGGATTCCAAAGAAAAATATTGTAATTGTTTTATAAAGGAAATAATCAAGCAGCAGTGTAATTGTCACCTTTAACATACCATTATATTACCTAGATAGTAGTCCTAATCTGACAGAGGCATTATTTAAGAAGTCTACTTCTCTTAAAGATACCACGTATCTCTGAATAGGAAAAAGACAATGTCCAGTAGATTAGCAATGCAATTTTAGATATTAGAAAGAAAAGCTTGCGTTAGTAAAACAAGCAATAACTTTTTACATTTCACAAAGTGTCTGTGAAATACACAAATTATTTCCCTTTTGCTGGTATTGAAAAATGAAGCAGAGGCTGAATTCATCCTCAGCTCTTAGGCACACTCTATTTAACTGCTTGTATGCATATTGTTATTTCAGTTTTTCAATGACAAATCACGGTCATAATATAAAATCAGACTGTTTCTTCTGCTAGATGGACCAAGATTCATATCACTGTGTGCTGAGTATTTGTGATTTGTTTTCTGGTTTGTCTTCCAGCACAACTACCACCCATAAATCCTTGCTGCTTTTGCAAAAGACAATGTTGAATGACCCTGCAATCATTTGTGTGAATACCTGAGTAGGTGGGAATTTTGGAGTGTCACAAGGCATGACCTTCCCATTCACAAAGTAATTATTTAGATCTTTAAGTAGCAAGGGCACCTAAGATCTGAGTTTCAGCTCTAGAGTTCTAGAATTCCCAAAGTCCAAGTTTTTACATGAAACTGTGTCCACTTAATGTAGACACTTGCACAGACACCTTATCCGTGGTACAATTCAACATAGATATAACCTCAAAGTCAACATTAGAAAGCATAGGTTTCCAACTTGTGACTAAACATTTAGAACAGTGTCTGTCGAACAAAAGAACATTTATTGTTCCAAATCTAAGCTTAGTGTGGAAAGGTTTCACTATCTTGCAAGTGAAGTCAGTGGGAAGAACAGTTTTTATCACGTGATCAGGCTTAAAGTCAGTGGTTGTTGTTGTAGCATCTTGAAGTCGAAGACATTAAATATAACTACAACTACCTGAAAGGACATTGTAGAGAGGTTGGTGCTGGCCTCTTCTGACAGGTAATTAGCAATAGAACAAGAGGGAATGGACTCAAGCTGCAACAGAGTAAGTTTGGACTGGACATTAGTAAAATTTTTCACAGAAAGAGTAGCCAGACACTGGAATAGGCTGCCCAGGGAAGTGGTTGAGTCACCATCCCTGGGTGTGTTTAAGGGTCATTTAGATATGGTGTTGGGGGACATGGTTTAGGGGTGAACTTTGTAGAGTAAGGTTAATGGTTGGACTTGATCCCAAGGGACTTTTCCAACCTGAATTATTCTATGATGCTATGATAATCTTAATTTTTACTTAAACTTATCCTGAGGCAAAACAGCAGTAACTGATATTATTAAAAAAAAAAAAATTTTCTCTCAGAAAATCACCATTTTTTCTTTGTGTTTTAAAACAGAAGTCCTTTATGTTTAAAAATCAATACAATCAATTTTCTGAATGAAATTTTTTGGCCATCATGTTCTCCCATCTCAACTTTTCAAGTTATTTCATTCATTTTTGGATCTACTGTCTTGTAATTGTCCATAATAATGTCTTTTAAAAATAGAGTTATGTCACAGTCATATTGAAGAACCCAAGAGTATTGGTAACACTTTTTCAACCACTGTGTCTCTGTCCTTTCTTTCATGAAGATATATCTATTCACTCTTAGTGTTTCCATGGAGGAACTGTAATTTCTGGCTCCCTCTGATGGTCCACTTTGGAATGATATACTTATAACTACCCATTCAGACACAATATTCTATTTATAATATTTTCATAACTCATTCTTGGGTATGAATGTCATGGTTCTGTTCCTTTGTTTCCATACTCTTTTTTTTGAGAGTGTTTGTGAGACATTTTTAAACTTTGGAATATGACTCTTCAGCTAGCCACTAGCAGATCTCAAATACTTTATGTTCTTAAAATTGCAAATTGGAATTCTAGAGCTTTCTTGCTCCAGGTTTCCATAGCAACTCTTGTACAGCTTATTCATTAGAAAGAGTTCTGTTTAATTGATCTCCTAATGTATTGCTTAATAGTAACTGTTAAGCAGTCTTTTGTTTCCAGGTCATATTTAGGGTTCAAATATTTGCATAAAAGCATTTCATTAGCTGAAACCAATCATTATTAGTAATCTTCTTTTTTTAGTTTAAAATAACTAAACCCTCATTGAGATTTTCTGAATAGCAAATATTTATATCTTGTTGAATGGGTTTTCTCTGTGAGCCTGGGTGTTTTGTTTCTCTGAGCAGCAAGAAAATTACAGAGCTTCAAAATGTTAATCAGGGAAGACAAAAAGAAAGTGGGTTTTTTTCCAATTGAAATGTAAATGAACAGTGACGATAACTATAGGTCACAGGCAATATTTGATGACAAAGTTGTAATGGATAAACATCCTTTAAAAATCACAGTAATGCACTGTCCAACTTGAATACATTGGGATTTTTCCCTATTCTGCATAATAATGATTTTATGACATCTTATGCTAATGAAGTTTAAACCCTCTAAGAAATCATCTTCTGTAATATGGTCCTGTCCCAAACTCCTCCTACTTAAGTTAGTCAGCTTTGATAAATATTTTTATAGTAAAATATATTTTTATATGTATCTTATTCTGCATCCATTTTGGAGTTGCAAGTTGATTTTCAGCTTACTGGGTTACATGAATGTTAAACGATTCACCCAGAGTTACACAATGAAATTTAGTTCTGACAATATAAAAACTGTGTTCATGAAGAACATTTATTTAGACACTTTGTGGATAATAACTGTTATGGAAAACAAAGTATATAGTTTCAAGCAACTTTTCCTTAAACACCTTAAAAAGACCTAACCCATCAGATACTCTCAAACCTGAATGGAGTGTATAGAACTCGCTCCATATGGTTGTATTCATGTTATACATATTATGAGTCCAGTCTACAAATTCAAATTAATTAATTACAAACCTGGATATTCCAAAATAATGATTTTCATAGAATCATAGAATGGCTTAGGCTGGAAGGGACCTTAGAGATCACCTAATCCAACCTCCCCACCATGTGCAGGGAGGCCTCTCAACTAGACTTAGTTGTTTTAAGGCCTCATCCAACCTGGCTTTGAAGACCTTCAGGGAGGGGCATCCACAACCCCTCTGGGCAATCTATTCCAGAGTCTCACCACCCTGGTACTGACAAACTTTTTCCTAAGATCCAATCTAAACCTATTTTCCCTCAGTTTAAAACCATTTCCCCTCATCCTATCACTGGACACTCTTGAGAATAGTCCTTCTCCAGCCTTCCTGTAGGTTCTGTTCAGGTATTGGAAAGCAGTTATAAGGTCCCACTAGAGTCTTCCTTTCTCCAGGCTGAACAATCCCAGCTCCCTCAGCCTATCCTCATAGCAGAGGTGCTCCAGCCCCTGGATCATGTTTGTGGCACTCCTCTGGACTCGTTCCAACAGATCTATGCTTCAATTCCTTTTAATCATCATTCTGTTTTTTCCAGTGCTTGGAGTCAATGGTTTTCAAAATTTGGTCACAAACATGAGAGCTTTAAGTCTCATTCTCTTACTGTTTTCCTTCTTTGTCAATGAAACCTGAAAAGCACAGAACTTCAAGAAAGACACATGAAAGTAGAAAATATGGAATGATTTCTGATGAATCCACAAGACTTAGCAAGAGCTGAATATTTCAAAAAACAATTGATTTCCTTCATATCTCAAAACATTCAAAAGAATTTCTTCCTATGAAAAGTCCAAAATAATAAGCACAGCTTGAGCAAAAAACATGATGTTGTGAAAAGAACTGAGTGGGTCTATAGCAAAAAAGAAAGGAAAGGTATTGCATTTGACCTTCTATTTCCCAATAAAGTACTCATTAAAATTACCATTGTTATTGCTAATGTTTGGATATTATGATGAAGATATCCAGAAAGATAAATAAATGCCATTAATATTTATGACAAATCATAAGCCAAATTTAGTTCACCAACTCAAAGTTTCTAGTTAGAATCATAAAATGTTTTAGGTTGGAAGGGATCTATAAACGTCATCTACCATAAGTTGCCATCAATGAGCAGGAACATCCTAAATTAGATCAGGTTACTAAGAGCCCTGTCCAACCTGACCTTGAATGCTTCCAATAATAGCACAATATACAACCTCCCAGGGCAACCTGTTTCAGTGTTTCATCACCCTCATTGTAAAAAATTAATTCCTCACATGTATTCTAAATCTGCCCTTTTTAAATTTCTAACCATTACTTCTTGTCCTGTCACAACGGACCCTGCTAAAAAGACTGTCCACATCTTTCTTACAGGCCCCTTTATAGTAGTGAAAGGTCACAATAAGGTCTACCTAAAGCCATGTCTTCTCCAGGGTGAACAACAACAACTAGCCTTTAGGAGAGGTGTTCCAGCTCTCTGATCATTTTCATGGACCTCTCTTGAACTCACTCCAACATGTTCATGCCCTTCTTGTGCAGAGGGCTCCAAAGCTGGACACAGGACTTCAGGCGAGGTCTCACTGGAGTGAAGTAGAATGGCAGACCAAGGCCACGGCTAGATCTTGTGTAGCATGTTGGAGGTGCAGAAAGTAAAAGGCTGCACCTGCAGGAAGAAGTGGACAGGGCAGGTGACCCTAAACTGACCAACGAGGGATTCCATCCCAGATATGTCTGTCACAGTTTAGGGTCAGGGAAGCCCCTTAGACCTATAACAGATGCTCTCTGTTAACCCCCCTCCCTCCCCAGAGAGGGAGAGAAAGGGAATAAGGGAGAGAGACTTAGCGATTAGAAAAGGAAACTAGAACAGCTTTAATGAAAATTAAATTAATAATTATAAAAATGGAATATATACAAATATATACAAAACCAGTATGGAACCCAACCCCCCTGATGGTAATTACATCACCGTCACCACTGATGTTGTGGAGCAGGAACTGGGGGAGTACCAGACTAGGCCCTGTAGCAGATGGTAGTTGTGTTCAGGAGCTGAATTCTGGTACTGGGTTCAGGAACACACAGATCGGGATCGAAGGCAGAATGGACAGAGTCCTCCTTAGGTGCTCCGAGGAAGGAACCAAAAGAAGACCTGAGCCAAGCCAAGGAAAAGCTGGCAAGGCAGTCCAAGAGGGGAGAAGAGCCCAGAGACCCTTCAGATCCCTCAGCTCTAAACCAAATATAGCGTATATGGGATGGAATCCCTCGTTGGTCAGTTTAGAGTTACCCATCCTGTCCGCTCCTCCCTGCAGGTGCAGCCTTTCACTTTTCTGCACCCCCCAATGTGGTACACAAGATCCAGCAGTGGCCTTGGTCTGCATACCAGTCCTTGGTAGTAACTCTAAACATGAGGTGTTATCACTGCTAGCAGCAGACACTGTCTGTGAAAACAGGCTGCTAAATTCAGACAGTGCAGTTAATTAGAAGAACAGAGCTGAAAAGTAAAATTACTGAACAGAATTAGGTCTGTTTTCACTCAAACCAGGACAATGTCATATTTGGCATAAAGCTGAGGGATCATGAGGGTCAAGGTCTCTGGATCAGCTCTTCTGGCTTCTTCTTGCTTCTTCTGTGGCTGGCGTCTGAGGAGGACTCTGTCCATTCTGTCTTTGATCCTGATCAGTGTGTTCCTGAATCCAGAAACAGAATCCAACTGCTGAACACAGTTCCCATCTGCTGCGGGGCCCAGTCTGGTACTTTTGTGGCACCTGCTCCACAGCATCACTGGTGACAGCGATGTAAGTGCCATCAGAAGGCACTGGGTTCAATACAGGTTTTGTATATATTTGTATATATTCCATTTTATTACTATTATTTTCATTTTCATTAAAGCTCCTCTAATTTCCTTTCCTAATCACTAAGACTCTCCCCCCTATTCTATTTCTCTTCCCCTTTGGGGAGAGAGGGAGAGTTAACAGAGAGTAGCTGTTATAGGTCTAGTGGGCTGCCCTGACCCTAAACTGTGACACATTTAGATATTTTGAACTATGTGTTTCAGATGCATGAAAGTCAAAGTTCATTATTTTTCTGCTAATCATGAAATCACTTCAAAAATTTTTCCCTACAGAGGATAATCTCACACAAAGAAGAGTCTTCTGTCATATTTTAAACTTCTTTCCTTCTCTGCCTTTGATATTTTTTCCTTGCTGTTTGAAAGACTTTGAGTATAGTGACGAAGTAATATCTTTATAGTCTTCAGTGATGCCCATATAATCTTAGTTTTAGAATTCTGCCTTCTGAAACCAGCCTGAGCAGTTATATAGCAGCTACTACATGACAATCAAACATACTGAGCAAAACTTCTAGTTTAGGACCAGTTACATTTGCTTAATCATGTTGTTTTCTGCTACAAAGGGGGAGAGACATAAGAAAGAAAGAAATGAAGCACAAAGAAGTTAAAGATGCAGGCTCTTTTAATATCTTCCTCCAAATAGTCCACTTGAACTACTGACGTGTGTGTGCTCTAAGAAGCTTCAGTAATTTCAAGACTTAGAAAGTACCTGTTGGCTACAGCAAGAAGGAAATAATCTATAGTCTTGTGTACTATTATTTTCTAGCAAATTTATTTGCTCTGTGAAGTTCAGAAAACTACTTCTGTTTCGGTTTTGAAACAAAGAGTGTGTGAGAGAGACACAGTGCTCTATATCTACTCGTGTGAATACAGACAGAGATTTTTTTGTGTGTAGGACTGCTCATCCTATATATATCAGAAGCAGAAGAACAGGTAATGTAGTGCAAAGATTCAACTTGGCCACCTTTTTAAAAACTACATCTTGGAAGCAATGTAGCTGTCACTGTGGTAAATCAAATATGAACTGGTGGTTGATAAGGCTGAATAGCTTGAGCACAATACTGCACAATGCGTCACAATGTCTCTCAGACTGAATGTTATGTATGTCTGGCTTTTTCAGTTCTCCCTAAACTATTTTTTCATGTTAGGCTCCACAATTTGAGTGAGCTCATGTCTCAGGTATAGCACCCTCTACATAATTATTTTCTATTCTCACTTCATGAAACTATGACTCCACTGAACTCCACTGACTGCACTAACCAAGGCTACCTGACTGTCACAGAAGACAGGCAACTGGCTTATATAAAATATTAGATATAAGGACAATTAAATGCAGATTAATTCAGACTACAAGTCCTTATTACAAGAGTTTCAAAGAGAGTAAAAGTCTTATCTGCAATGGGTAGCTGCTCAATACTTTAAATGAACCTACCTAGAGTTTGACTTTCAGATAAAGAATCTTCAATACATCATCCTTTTTTGCACCCAGACAGTTGTTGATAGTTTGAACAGTTTTTATTTTATTTTGTTATTATTTTTATATACATATAAATATTTAATGGGTACATATTGTGCTAGTTATTTTCACAGCAGTCATTTATACTACTTGACTCTTTGAGCCCTTGAAATATAGGACTCAACAAATAAAGCAACTGAAAATGTGAAATCCAGCCTTTCATTCTTCCTCCTGTGAAAGATACTATCTCAGCTTATTACATCCTCTGCTGTTTTTACCTCCTTTTTTATAAGTAGCTAGTCTCAGCATTGATCCTTCTTTCTGTTGGGCAGCACTAAGACTACTGCTCTAATAAGATCTTGTAGTAAGCATCCAGATTGATGAAACACACAGGGTTGTGCTACTGTCTTGGGTGCCAGTTTGATGTCTTCTTCCTTCCTCTTTCAAGAAGTCAAAGATTATTATTTCTTCGTGAAAAGGACAGGAAAAAAATAAATGAGAGCTTCCATTAGGAACACAATGCTTATTTCTAAACGTTCACAAGGTGAGAATATTGTGTAATGATTTCTGGAGAATATTTACTCTGCTTAGACAATTTTGACATCCTGTGATAGAGTGATTTGTGCACTTTTCATCAAGAAGCTTCAAAAGACATACATTCAGTTGAATGAAAAGTGATTTTAGTTGCATGCCTAAAACTATAGAATATCTGTCAATGTAGTGGAGTAACAATTTGCTCTAAATTTGTCCACATATCAGTTCAAATATTTTTCCTACTGTCTTGTCCTTTATTGTACAGAAAAGATAGGTAAAAAGCATGAAAGGACATCAAGAAATCCATAAACTAAAACTTTCTCAAAACCAATATTTTACAACTACATTGTATGTCACAGCTTAGGTATGACAATTTCACTATTGACTGATTTAATAACCTTGCTTTCTACATCATTATGAGCTGAAGTTGGTATGTAATATGTAGTGAGTCAGTAGCAGCAACATCCACCACTCCCACTGACTGGATTTTCCTACAAAGGCTATGGATGTTTAAAGCTATATGTGTATCCTGATATACTACTGCTTCTTGGCTGGGATGAACATAAGAAAGGCGGCTGCTCGATGGGTGAGGTCTAACGGTGGGGTGAGGAAGCCCTGTGGCCTGTATATAATTAGTTGGGGCTGCCATGTTGGCCCCCAACCTTCACTCCTTGACTGTGCCTTGTCTCCAAAGGAGCAGGAATATAGTGCGGCTTATTAACATCAAATATACTTGTGACTTAGACCTCTTTGCTGTCAGCCCATTTAGACACATCCCATAATTTTCATCTCAAACTATGACAGCCACTCAACTGAAGCTTTCTGAGAAGACAATCTTCTTTTCAATGACATAATAGATCCAATGTGGTAGATATCTAAGGGCAATACACATTAAGGACATAAAGGTTGGACTTGATGACACTGGAGGTCCTTTCCAACCATAATGATTCTATGATTCTATGATCTTTTTCTTTTACCTCCACTCATCCTGTACCTCAGCAGACTAACTTAACATCCCAGAAAATAATGTTTCTGACATTTCTTTAAAGATAATCAAGGGGAGAAGGACTCTCCTCAAGGTGAACACCTGTTTGAGAAGCTAGCATTGGGGCCACCTTCTAGGTAGAGTCATAGGAAAAGCAAACCCATTGTTGTAAGCACATTGCTGTTTATATTGGACAGTACTCACACACTAACACTTTTCTTTATGCTTTACCATGAAACTTGCTACTTGGAAGCCAAAACATAAAGAAGTAAAGGGTTCAAAAGGATGCATCTCTACATCATTAAAGCTTTAAGTAATGCCATTAAAATGGACACTGAAAATGTAAACCTATGAAAAATTAGTCAAAAATAGGCACGTAAACAGTTTTCCAGTCCACCATATTGAGTTAAGTAAAAGTTTTTCCACCTTTTTTTTTGTCTCTTTTTAAAATAAGAAAAAAACCATATAGAAAGCCTTAAGCAACAGCAGTAGTATTTGAAATTCTGTTATATACTACAATCAGAGCATAATTATCTAACTTAGCTATAATCGTGGTCCTATATGCAGCACTATTATACAGTGCTCCAAGTTTGCAGCCACCTCCTGTTTTTCCTCTAGGCAAACTAGTTCATACTGGAAAAAAAAAGTAGAAATAGCATAACCAGGTCTCCTCTAATTCCTTAAATAGCAACACTGTGACCTCTCAAAAGCTGGAACAAATTTAGAAAGAAAAACTGACTTCTACATTTCCAGATTCTCATGGATTCCCATTCTTTGCTTGCAAATTCCAATTAAACAGTTTTAAACATTTTTCTAAAATCTGAGATAAATTCTCAATTCATTCTCTGTCCTCTTTTCTTTGCCCAACAACGAAAATAAAATGGTTTGTTTTCATTCCTCACTCCTACAGCCTTATTGAAAAAAAACACTCTTCTGTGATCAATTTACTTATGGCTAACCATGACCAGAATTATAAAAGTCATCCTACACCTTCTCGTCCTCTCTGTCTTCTTCCATAAACCATTAACTGTTTATGGGTTTTATCTATTCTAATCTCTGTTAATTTGGGGCATTTTTCTGATTTATTGTTCATGGTTGTTGGGGTTTTGGGGAGCTCTTTTGTTTTCCTTCTGCTTTTAAAGAATTTTCCCATACTTATTCATCAAGGAGATAAATTTCTGTACTTAAGAGAGACAAAAAGACCTGGCCACAGGGGGAGGGGTCCAGCCAGCCAAATAAAGGGGGTTGGGTGGAGCTCTGGTTTTTCTCCCTGCATTCGAAGGGGAGAGAGAGAAGCTGCCCTCGTGGTGGAGAGAAGTCATTCGCACTGCGTCTCCTGCTTCTCCCTCTGCCCCTGCTGCCTCCCGGGGATCCTGCTGGGCACGGGGATCGGCTGCCCAAGGCGGTTTGTGTCACGGGCTTTCCGTCGGCCATTGTCCACTGAGGCCTGAGCTGGCTCCGGAGCGGCGGGGAGACCATCGTGCCCTCCCTGCTCACCGGGAGCCGCCCAAGAGGTTGGCACTGGTTTCCTGGCGCTATTTGTTGTTACTGCCATAGTCATTGTTGTTTGTTTGCCTTATTTTATATACATTTAGTAAAGAATGGTTATTCCTATTCCTCATATTTGCCTGAAAGCCCCTTAATTTAAAAATTATAAGCATTCGGAGGGGAGGGGGTTGCATTTTCCATTCCATTCCAAGGGGCTCCTGCCTTCCTTGGCAGACACCTGTCTTTCAAACCAAGATAATGGTCTGCATATTTCATGCAGGTAAATGACCAAGACAAATACTGCCCTTCTTAAAGTGAAGAGAATGCAGTGTCTTATTTTGCTCCCCTGGAATTGGTGCTGACCTTGTGTCACAAGCCTGACAGCACATCCACTATGCATCAAGGAATTAGTGATACATGTAAACATCACCCTAGCAGTCACAGGTCCGGTGTGGCCTTCAGACTGGTGCTGTGCTGTGCTGCACAAATCTCTTGGCTGCAGGATCACCTCAGACAGCATATTGTACTCAACAACTGTAAGCAACTTTCCCTCCATACCAGAAATTATACCACCTGAATGGCCTCAACTTTATCTAACAGTTCAGCAAGAAGTTCTTATATGAACATCATTTTTATTTCACTGTAGACATGATAAATGGTGCTGTTTCCTTGAAGAAAATCATATACTAGCTTCAAAGACCAAAAGGACAATCTTCACTATGGATGATGTCTGTAATTAAGCTGGTGAAAGTCCTAGAGCACAAATTAGGAACATTGTCTTAGGAACAGCTAAAGAACTCAGATTGTTTAGTCTGGAGATGAGGAGGCTGAGGGGAGACCTTATCACTCTCTACAACTATGTGGAAGGAGGTTGTAGAGAGGTGAGTGCCATTCTCTTCTCACAAGTAAAACATGATAAGGCAAGAGGAAACCACTTCAGGTTGTGTCAGGGTAGGTTTACATTGGCTATGAGATAAAAATTTTTCACTGAGAGGGTTGTCAGGCACTGGAATAGCCTACCCTGGGGAAGTAGTTAACTGACCATCACTGCCTGTATTTAAAAGTCATGTAGATAAATGGTGCTTAGGGGTGGTTTAGCAGTGGACTTGGTAGAGTTAGGTAGAGTTAGGTTAATGGTTGGACTCCATGATCTTAAAAGTATTTTCCACATGAAAAGTTCTATGAATCTATGATTCTACATGGTGGGTGGGATGTGGGTGGGAGTTCTGTTTGATGTTACGCTGCCTATGGCTCCCATCATTTAAAGGGATGTAAGATTATCTGTGTTATTCTCTCCTCATAATGTTACATCTAATGAATATCACTTTAAATGTCACCTTACAGACACTTAGGTGCTTTTCTTAGTGGGATCATAATGGGCCAGCACCTCCTGGTGCAAAACACCTTTTGTGCAAACTGAAGAAGTGAGAAAGAAAATAATTCTAACTAACATTGAAAAAAAAAGTATATATTACAAAAGACTTGAATTCTTGAAGTTCAGAAAAGCTTACTTGTCTGTCTATCAGGGAGAAAACCTGTATAAATTGTCTTGGATAACTAAATTACACAAATCTTAGCAGATGATATTATCACATCTCTAGAAATAATTTTAAACTACAAACTCTTACGTTTCTGTGTTTCTCATAGATAATATCTATGATTCAGTCCAGGTGGAATACAGATGTGATCAGACTTAGTAATTAAATGAAAAATCTTTTTCGCTGCAAAGTTGGAAAAGAACGACCCATAGGTGTTCATTCATTAATTGACTATCAATGAGAAAAAAATGACAGAAATCTATGCCTGCAAATATGCAGTGGTAATATAAGTCATTGACCTTATTGGGCCTTAACTTAAAGAAGAGGTTAAAAATTACAGAGAATGAAGCTAGAATAAAACTTTTAAATGCACTCTACAGCAAAAGAACATGCTGGTTGCACTTTTGGTTGAGTTAAGATAAAGTTATAACTGATTTCTCTCTTCTTCTATAGCCAATTAACTGTTTATTAGTTTTATCTATTCTAATCTCTGTGCATTTGGGATATTTCTCTGATTTATTGTTCATGGTCTATATATTTCATGCAGGGAAATGACCAAGACAACTGCTTCCCTCCTTAAGGGGAGGTGTTATCTTGAAAGCAGAGATTTCTGACATTATCATTTGGAACACTACTCCCATAAACATCGACTTTTTGAATTAAAAGTGTTGATCCATTAAAAAGCTAGTGACTGACACTACTCCTAGAACGAAAAGAAAAATAAGAAGTAGCATTAAAACAAATATATGTTTTTGTGAGTGCAAATGGGAAGATAGCTACTCAATATCTAAATATTGACAAAAGGCTCCATTAATTGGCAGGTACTATAACATCTTTGAGAAAGATTTCTATATTGATAATTTGTTTCCTCTGTAAGTAATTGAACTGAATTTTCGGAGACTGGGCCCTAGTTAGCTCCAGGTGAGAGCATTTCCAGGTGAAAACATTTCCTATTCTTTAGTGATGAATTTCTGTCTAATGAGGTCATATCATCAGCTTAACTTGACAAAGTCCATGTACTGAGCATCCAAGAAAGATGAAGGTCCTGTCAGGAAGACATAAACAAAACTTTAAGCTATTTCAAAGCCAGGGGAAGTCTGATACGGTATTGAGGAAAGACAGAGAAATTGGTATAATAATTCAGGATTAGGTAGGATGAGACCTCTCTTTCCTAGCAAAACTAACAACCTTTCAAATGTGATTAGAATAAATTTCAAGCTTCAACTTGTAGACACTGTATTTGCTTCCAGGAGCATATCAACTAAATATGTTTGATTTGATTGTAGGAGCACAGATTGATGATGGCAAGCCATATATACAATTTTATATAAATAAACATTCACAGTATAACTACGAAGTGTTTACAGATTGCCAAATGAATCCTAGAAGATGTCATTCATATGAACTGTTCTCTCTCTTCCTTTTTTTTTTTAAAGGTTATATCGAGTTTAATTAACATTTTGTTCTCCCAGGAAGTTCATGGACTTGTTTTATGTTGGTCTAATAAAACAATTTTCTCCTTCATAAAATTAGCAAAAATCAGAAAACAGGTTCAGTAAATAAAATGATTGTCTAAAAATACCACAGAAAATACCACAAAATGAATGAACTCCAAAAACATAAGTAGAAAGTACAATAGAATTATAATTGATAACATCCTGTTTTTCTTATTTACACTGATTATATACATATTTTATATGATACAAATGCTGACATTTCTATTCAATTTTAATAATCTGTGTTTGTAATATGTATTTTGAATGATCTTTGAATAAAATTGTCAGTTCCATTTCTGAAAAGAGTTCTGAAAAGATATGTATTTGTAGTTAGAAAACTCTTGAAGGAAAAAGAAAGACATTGAAAACTTCTGTGAATTGCTTGCTCAGATTATCTGTTATACTTCCTGATGTTTTTTGAAATTTGATCACCATCTTCTAATTAATACATGTTCTTAATGTAGAAGCACTTCGTGGTCAAGTATATTGAGATGTACATTGGAAAAGCCTTTGTCTCACTGTGTGAACATATACCTGAGTCGGACATATAATGTATAAACTGTACAAGAATACAAACAACATTATGTAATATATAAAACAACACAATAATAATTCACAGTGTAGAGATATTTACTTTTATAGCTTTAGAATGGCCCTCCAAGGAACATCTTTGTCATCATGTCCATTTAATTCCAAAAATTATCATATCACACATCTCTTCTAAAAAATTTAGAAAAAAAAAAATTAAATTGATAGGTCTTTCAGAGATATGTTCAAATAACATGAGATTTAATTTGCAACACTATTCCTATATGATGCAGAGTCAATCTTTAATGAAGAATTGTATATCATCCTGACTCAGGGCAGAATTTATCACTTGAGTATGTTCTCTCACTCGCAATTTCCTTAAAAAAAAAGAAGAAAAAAATGCAATTCCTTTCTACCTGCGGTGATTTCTGGTCACAGCTCATGGAAAAATGTATTCTCATCAGCTATCTGTCTTCTTCCACTGTTAGGCTAAAACATTTTAATGTTAACATTGCTATCTACATAACGATGAAATAGTTAAAGTGAAAAGTTTTAACCTCCTTCTCTGTCCCTTCATAATTTATGCTATTTTCCCAAAAATACATATATTTTTTAAAGCAGTAATGCATTTAAGAAATAGATTGTTTGTCTAGAAAGTGCTCAAGAGTGTTATGACCTGATAAAAAGGCTTAAAAATGTCTAGCCCTGTAGCACTTTATTCACATTACTCCAGAAGATGGACGAAGAGAAGAAAAGAATACTACAAAAGCAGGCAAGAATTATGTGACAGATAGGATGACTATGTCATTAAATGTTAAATTGTTAATAGGAACAGCGCTCAGGAGAGTGCAAATTCCTATACCACAGGGTGAATACCGCCACCATCATAATACACATCTGAAGTAATTCAGAGATTTTGCAGGGCCAAGTTCACGTTGCTATTTTTCATTAAAAAAAAATTAAAATAAAAAATTGGGACCAGACTCAAGGATACATTATACAACCATGTTCAGAAACAAGCAGACAAACCTTAAGATTGGGCTCCCTGAGCCCACCACAGCTTGTGACCAATGAAGAATGATGAAGAAAAAAAACCTCAAGAACATAAGTTAAATTTCTATAATCTTATTTATCAATTTTTCATAGACGATTTTTCTATTGCTGTTGCCTAATAATTTTTAATGTCTATTTATAAAAAGTTATGACATGCAATACAATTTATGTTAATGTGTTCTGTGATACAGAATTTTAGTTCATGGAAAACGATCTTTTTTGCTTGTTTTGAACCCATTTGCCTGACAATTTCAACAGGTGTCCCTTCATTCCTTTTATGGAAAACAGAAGTTAACTACTCTCTGTTCACCTTTTTTGATTCTATAGACCTCTCTCCTGTTGCATCTTAGTCCTGGATTTTCTCAGTTTGAAGAGTTCTATGTTTAACCTCTTCACATCTGGAAGCTGCCACACACCACTGGTAAGCCAGTCATGCTTCTTTAGAACTTTTTCTAGATTTACCTTATTTTGAGACTGAATTACACGAAATTGTCAATTCATTGAGGAAACTGATTACTTTTGTTTTACTTTATAACCACACTTCAAAGAAGTCCAGTAGGTGTGCAAATCAATTTTCTTCCGACAAAACTTTTTTTCCACTTTGTTGTTATGGTCATTAAAGAATCTCCATTTGCCATTATAAAATTTCTCTGTGTATTTACTACCCTTATTTTTATGGAAGTGCTGCTAATGTGACCTGTATAGAAATCAGAATTCCTAGTCTGTGTATCTTAAACCCTACCATAACTCCTTCTTGAAAATGTGTACCATAATAGATATCTATCTTTTTGGTCTTAGGTAATTTTAATAAATAGTTTTTACTCTATAATTAGTATTTTATACAACTCATAGATAAGTATTTGCCATTATTCATTCTACAGTTATGTTCTCAAGCTGACACTTCAGCTTCTTAAGACTCCTTAAGAAGGAACTTCCTTAAACTAATTAGTACTGAATACATCTATATTCTTTTGAAAGTTTTTTCTGTATGCACATCCACGCGCATACTCTTCACCCTTGTTGGGCCATGCCACACACAAGACACAAAACAGAATTGAGTTTTGGAATGTATTATAAATATCCTTATGTTCAGATGACATAATTAATAGGAGTCCTGAGAGGAAGGCAAAAATTTCAGGTTCACAGACTAATAGTGAGAAAGGAGAAGGAGCAGGACATTAGTAACAAAAAGGAAAGCAGAAAGGTTTTTTTCCTCCTTTTCAACAGCAAAATCTGTGTGGTGAAGAAAGCTGGGAAAATGTTACTTTTCCACATACTTGATATTAATGAAAAATATTTGTGGTACCAGTGTTGAGAACAATTCAACTTCATGCAAAAAAAATTGCCTGCTTAGTTCTGTCAAAGCTGATATATATAAAGGTTCTCTGAGATTACCACTGCTGAGAATGAAAAAGATAACATAGAAAATAGGACTATTAAAAAGCCTTGAAAACATGTATTAGAAACCAAACAATGTTATTACATTGGCTTCAATACTCTGCAATATTTGACAGCTTGAGGTATGTTAAAAAACATCCAGTTGGGTGGGATTTTTGTATAATTTCCCTTTGAAATGGTCCTGCTAGTGAATTATTTGGTCCAATGGTACATAGTAAGTAGCATCAGAGTTGGAAATAGAACCAGCATCTTACAATGTCCTAAATAAATAAAAAAGGTTCAAAGTGAATTTACAATAGGAAGAAAAGCATCACTAGCCTGCAGATGATCATCTTTATCAAACTTGTAGAAATGAAGATAGTCATTGACTCTATGTACAGTCTATGTTTATTTGTGTGACTCAGGCTGAATAGCACACATTCTACTGTGATTTCATTTGCCCACTGACACTGATGGGGTATGACACTGTTCAGTCTAAACAGGACTACCATAATTTGGCTCTAGATATTAAATAATGTAGCCTACATGAACTAATAACCACCTGCACTTATACACATATTCATGAAATATTCTGTGTATGCATCTAAATACAGAAAGTTTGTCTGCCCAACTTTAACATAAAGCTCATTATATATATGTATGTATGTATATGTATGTATATGTATGTATTGAATGAGAATGTGTGACATATAAACTTTTAAAACTCCAGATGTTTATCTTAAAAACAGTGAGTTGCAACTATAGATTCTGGAAAATTCTCTAGTGGGATACTATAATCCCTTGGAAACTTGTCATAACTATGTAGCAAGTTATTTCCTGTCAATGTTTAGACCTTGTTTGACCTTGGCATATGAAATAGTGCGTACAGCAAGCTGTGATCTCAGCATTAGTTTTTATTGATATGGATATTAAATGTAACTTTACAGGTTCTGAATTGTGACAGGAAGGAAACATTGTGCCTTTTTGTGTTCTGTCAGCATACTATGGATCTGGAATAAAGCATAACAGTTACTCTTATTCAGTAGAAACACTAAGATACGGTAAAATGTAGTCTGTTGAATTATTTCTGTGTATTTTGAATAACATATAAAGCTTAACAGTACAAAGTTTATTCAAACAAATGTGTTCTTTTTCTTTTTCCACCTACCTCTTCTGTTCTCTTTTGTGACCCTCATACTCAAAGTTGAAGACGTTTATAATTTAAAAAACATTAGGCTTGCAATTTGACTATTTTTATCTAAACCGTTACATTGAAAAGACACTCTGAACATGGATGACAGAATGCTGTGTAGAGACTTGTGGCATGGCAGTTTCTTGACATGATCCTCCGAGGAAAAGAGGCAAACTCTCCTCAGTTTCAGCAGCACCATTTCACCCTACAGCACAGTAGTCCTCTCAAATAAATGTGGCAGCCCAGGCACTGTTTGTTAGCCCAAATAAGCCCCCCCCCCCCCCCACTTCTGGAATCTTACTCAGAATCCTAACCAAGCTGATTAAGCACTATCCAGTTCTCTTGCTGGCACTTTCAACAACGGGGTGAAACTCCATGCCACCTAGTTTTCATTTTTGCCTTTATTTTGATGAGCCTTACGTTAATCACCTGGCAAGAGGCTTCTGCCATTTGATTAGGTTTTGCATAAAAGACTATTTTTGATGTAAAAATCAAGAGTATCTCCTCAGAGAAAATGGAACTAAAATTACAGAAGTACCATTGTCAAAGTATTATGTCATACATAAAATCTCTATGTCCACAGCTTACTCATCTGGCAAGCCAAAGCCTGCTGTTTTCACAAATGAATTTTTACATTTCTGTGTAATGAGACTGGATGAAAGAAACAAGGGCTGTTCTGTTGTTTTCTTTTTCTTTTACACATTTTCTTCTGCCCGTTTCCATACGTAGCAGCCAGCTAGATACCTTGTCTCAATTTGTGCTGCGCAGCACCATCAGAGATACTTTTTCTTGCAAAAGGTTTAAAGTAAGTGATAACTATGAAACCTCTCATTTTAAGGCCCAGTAACACACTGACAGCAGTCAAAGGATTATTTCTCAGGTAAATCACAGAATCACAGAATGATTTAGGTTGGAAAAGACCCTTGGGATCATCGTGTCCAACCATTAGCCCCACTCCAGAAGTTCACCCCTAGACCACATTCCCCAACACCACATCCAAGCGATGTTTAAACACATCCAGGGATGGCAACTCAAACACCTCCCTGGGCAGCCCACTCCAATATTTTGCTACCCTTTCCATGAAGAATTTTTTCCTAATGTCTAGTCTAAACCCACCTTATTTCAGCTTTAGCCCATTCCCTCTGGTTCTATCCCTAATTACCTGAGACAAGAGACCAGCACAAGCCTCTCTACAATGTCCTTTCAGGTAGTTATAGAGGTTGATGAGGTCTCCCCTCAGCCTCCTCTTCCTCAAACTAAACAGACCTAGCTCCTTCAAACGATCCTCATATGATCTATTTTCCAGTCCCTTGACCAGCTTCGTTGCCCTCCTCTGCATCTGCTCCAACACCTCGATATCTGTCTTGTACTGAGGTGCCCAAAACTGGACACAGTATTCGAGATGAGGCCTCACCAGTGCTGAGTACAGGGGGACAATCACCTCCCTACTTCTGCTGGTCACACTATTTCTAACACAGGCCAGGATGCCATTGGCCTTCTTTGCCACCTGGGCACACTGCTGGCTCATATTCATTCACCTGTCTATTATAACCCCCAGATCCCTCTCCTCCAGACAGCTCTCCAACCACACTGCCCCAAGCCTGTAGCTTTGCATGGGGTTGCTGCGGCCCAAGTGCAGGACCTGGCACTTGGCCTTGTTGAAACTCACACCATTAGCAGTGCCCCAGCGATCCAGTCTATCTAAGTCTCTCTGGAGAGCCTCCCTATCCTTATGCAGATCGACACACCTGCCTAACTTGGTGTCATCTGCAAATTTCCTGATGGTAGACTCTGTGTCCTCATCAAGATCATCAATAAAGATGTTAAATAGAAACAGCCCCAGCACTGAGCCCTGAGGAACACCACTTGTGACCTGCCACCAGGTGGATTTAATACCATCGGCCACTACTCTCTGGGCCCGTCCGTCTAGCCAGTGCTTGATCCAGCAGATCGTATTCTCATCCAGGTCATGAGCAGCCAGTTTTTCCATTAGAAATCTATGGGGAGCAGTGTCAAAAGCCTTCTGGAAGTCCAGGTAGACCACATCCACAGCCATTCCCTCATCCAATAGTCGGGTCGTCTTGTCATAGAAGGAGATCATACTCGTCAGGCAAGATCTGCCTTTCCTAAACCCATGCTGACTGGCCCTGATCTGCTGGTTGCCCTCTATATGACTTGTAAGAGCCCTCAAGATGATCTGCTCCATGACCTTCCCTGGTACTGAGGTCAGACTGACAGGTCTATAGTTACTTGGATCCTCCTTTCTTCCTTTCTTGTAGATGGGCGTCACATTTGCTAACCTTCAGTCCACTGGGACCTCACCAGTTAGACAGGACTTCAGATAAATGGAAAGTGGCTTGGCAAGCACATCCGCCAGCTCTTTCAGCACACTTGGGTGTAACCCATCCGGTCCCATAGATTTGTGTGCATCCAAGTGGTGTAGAATGTCCCTGACCACCTCCTCTTTAATCATGATGAGCTCATTCTGCTTTCCCTCCCTGTCACCCAGCTTATGAGGCTGGATGTCCAGCGGATAGATTGTTCCACTGCTGAAGACTAGGCAAAGAAGTCATTAAGCACCTCAACCTTTTCCTCATCCTTTGTTACTAAGTTTCCCTCTGCATCCAGTAAATGATAGAGATTTTCCCTAATTCTCCTTTTGTTGTTAATGAATTTATAGAAACATTTTTTATTATCCTTAACAGCCTTAGCAAGGTTGAGCTCTAGCTGTGCTTTGGCTCTCCTAATCTTCTCCCCACATTGCTTTACAACATCTTTATAGTCTACATAACAGACCTGTCCCCTCTTCCAAAGGTCATAGACCTTGGAGCATCATGGCTTCAAGCTCTCCCTGTTTGTTGCTCATATTTTGTGCATTGGTATAAATGCACTTCAGATGAGTTAATGATACCAATATCTTTTTGTGAGTGTGTGCCCCATTTCCTTCCAAACCCCTCTCAGGTGCTTCCATGATTTCTAAATTTCTAGCCTTTGTCTCAAATCAAGTAGTAGAACAAGAGTCTACACTAGTCAACTATCCTTTTATCCTTGGCATGCTTACCTTGGGCTTATTTCTAGCTGGTCCAGTTATCTCCCCTTCCCCTTTCATATCTAGTTTTAAGCCCTATCTATCAACCCTGCAACATCCTGGCAAAGACTCTCCTCCCCCTTTTTGAAAGGTGCCTCTCATGAGATGCCAGCAAGTCTGATGCTGTATAAGCCACCCCATTGTCAAAGAACCCAAAATTCTTACGGTTACAGCAGTTATGAAGCCATAAATTAATAGACTATATGCATTTGTCAGTTACTGTGTCTACCTGAAACTGGAAGAAGAGAAGAGAATATAACCTGTGCTCCAGATCCTCCCATCATCTGTCCCAGGGCTTTAAAGTCTCTCTTCATCCTTCTCAAAGTACTATTTTCAGCTTGATCTTCTCCTTCAACTTCATCTCTTTATGATAGGGCTGGGTACTACTACATGTTTATTATAGATGTGTTTTACAACAGAGGAGATTCTGTCTTGCTTCATTACCTGTACAACTTCATTGATCTTATCTGTGTGTGAGAAGTTTATACTGAGAACAAATCTGGCTACCATTTAATTATCAACTCCAATAGTTATGACCCTTTCTTTCATAGGAAAATATGGTTACATGAAATATTCATTCTTCCGCTTTAAACTGGGTTTATTTTTTTGTCCAAGATGGAAAGCTAATATTTCACTAGTGCAGTTCACACATGATCACACAATAATAAAACATCTAGACATTTCAACAGGTGTGAAGGTCTCTTAAAGAAATTACTAAATAAGAATCACAGAATCATAGAATTCCCTGAATTGGAAGGGACCTCCAAAGGTCATCTAATCGAACCCCTCTGCAGTAAGTAGGGACATCCTCAACTAGATCAGGTTGCTCAGAGCCTCATCAAGCCTGATGTTGAGTGTTTCCAGGGATGCGGCCTCCACCACCTCCCTGGGCAACCTGTTCCAGTGTTCCACCACCCTCATAGTAAAGAATTTCTTCATAATGTCCAATGTAAATCTACCCTGCTCTAGTTTTAAACCATTGCCACTTATCCTATTGCTACATGCCCTTGTAAGCAACCTCTCCACATCAGTCTTGTGGACCCAGTTCAAGTACTGGAAGGACACTATAAGGTCTCCTTGGAGCCTCCAGGCTGAGCAACCCCAACTCCCTCAGCCCATCCTTGTAGAAGAGGTGTTCCAGCTCTGATCATTTTCATGCCCTTCCTCTGGACCCACTCCATCAAGTCCATGTCCTTCTTGTGTTGAGGTTTCCAAAACTGGACACAGTACTCCAGGTGAGGTCTCATCAGAGCAGTGTGGCAAAATCACCTCCCTCAATCTGTTGGCCACACTTCTCTTGATGCAGCCCAGGATGAGATTGGCCCTTTGGCCTACAAGTGCACATTGTTGGCTCATGTCCAACTTCTCATCCACCCGAACCCCCAAGTCCTTTTCCACAGGGCTGCTTTCTATCACCTCATCCCCCAGTCTGTATTGATAATGAGGATTGTCCTAACCCAGGTGCAGGACCTTGCACTTGGTCCTGTTGAACTTCATAAGGTTCACCTGGACCCACTTCTCCAGCTTGTCCAGGTCCCTCTGAATAACATCCCATCCCATCCAGTCCAAGGACTGGAAAGCTCTCTCAACTATTTCTAGGGTAGCTTTCTGATTTATTTACAAAAAACCCGTACAAGTCCGTTTATCTACATTTTTCTTCTCCAAAATATGTTTTGGGGTTTTTTTTACTTTAAAATGTTGGTGGGTTTTGGTGTTTTGGGTTGGGTTTTTTGTTTATTTGGTTGTTTTTTTTAAACTGTAGTTACTTAAAATATTAAAGAAAGAAAGGAAATCAGGATTTAAATTCTGACTGCTTAAAGAGTGACTCTTTTTTTTTTTTAAATGTTATTTTCCTTTCTCTTTCTTTTACTTTTTTAGTGCTTTTATTTTACCAAGGGCAAGGTGATTCACAGTATCTTCATGCAGAAAACATGTAGTATAAAAATACCTTGTCTAAAAAATTTCAGATATCAGGAGAGAATCTTGGGGGGCTTCTATATACATGACATTTTAATACATGACTTTTTTTTATGTTCAGAGGCCAGTATAAGTCTTCATACACTAGATTTGTGTGTGAGTGCCTGAATGTACACACAGAAATATCCGAACAACTAAAGAAATATTATTGTATGTTTGTCTAAGTGAGCATAGAAGCATACATCTGCACAACTGTCTTGCTGCATACTTCCTACTCATTCTAACAGGTTGAAAGAACTAGTCATAGAGTGTGACCAATCTCATTCTAATAAAATAATGCTTGCAGAAAGACAGTGTAAAGTAAGAAACTATGCTGCAGCTGGAAAAAAAAAAAAACAACTACCTGAAGCAGAGTATCTGTATCTGCTTCTATCAAAGTTTGTCTCAAATTTCTTCTGTTTTGTTTTGCTACAATACTTAATATTGGACCCTCAGGAAACAACAGTTCTACTTAGTACAGTCCTTATTCAGAGAAATTTAATCTCTGATCTTCACGTTAGCTGTGGATTCTGTAATAGGAGCATAGAATGAATTGTGGTCTTCTGTTCACCTTCTTTCAGTACTTCAACATTTTAACCTTTCCTTTTCTGAAGTAATTTTCTGAAATGTATGAGATGATGAGATGATTAATGAAAGCAGCTTTTTTCTGCATTCAACAATCATGTGTTCTTCTTGCCCATCTGTCCTTGCATAATTATCGTTGTGCTGTTCATGCCAATACTTAGGGCTGTGTCAGCACTTTCATTACAAACCCCAGTTTTCAGGAGTTTGTAATAAGGCTGGTGCACTTGGCATTTAGACAAAATTGAAAAGAGCTGGAAATCACACTGGTCAGGGGACTGAACCCAAAACATGCACAGTGATTTGTTTTGGGCTAGGCTCTATACTTGTCAAGAAAGACTGGCTGACAACAAGTGCAAGTGAAATAAAAGAGATCCAAGTCAAATAGTACAGCTGAACATTACATAATGTCAGAGAACAGTGCAAGACCAGGTCCAGTTAAGTAAGAAAGTCTTTTATAAGGCAGCCAAATGATGTTCCCTTTTTGGAAGGAGGCCAGTCTAGAGAAAATAAAAAGAGGAAGGACTTGCACCAGGGCTGTGTTTGTAGCTCTCTCAATGCCAACTCATTTATTCATGAAGGAATTCCTAACACAGTGCAATGAATATCTATGAATGCTTCTGCAAAGGAGGACAAATTAGCAGGGTATTTAAAGAAAAAGTGAGTCCATTTTCAAAAGTGACTGGTGATCCTGGGAACAGCATCTTAAAGAGTGGATTCAGATTGAGTTTTTTGCTGTGTGTCATTATTAAAGTAGAATTATCTACAAGCTGAATAAACTTCTCTTGGATAATAAAGTGGTAACTTCACAGTAAACACAAATAAAAGAATTTCTAATCCCAAGTGCTCACTGAAATATTTGTAATTTTTCATAAATACAAATGGTCACAGGTCTAGCTTCCCTCTAACATGCAGTTTTGACTGTTTGGCAGTGCTAAGGACTGATTACAAATCTGTCTCCTGTGAGCGAAGACAATCTTTTTTTTCCTGGAGCTATGACATTACCAGAAAACCTGAAAGAGAAATATCCAGTTTCACATACATGCAAAGTAAATCTAGAGACATAACAATTTAGAACTTAATAAAATATAGCCTGATGTTACCTTCAGCTATTGCAGTGGTAATTACTTTTGTTTGCTACTTTTATCCTTAATTTACCTACTTGCCTGATACTGAACATACAAGCAAACACATAAGCAGTTTCTATGGTAATCTGTATCATACGATACTCTGTAACTGTTTCTCCATGAGCCTATGCTGTCACTCATTGTATGATATTCCTTTCGATTTGAGAAGCTTGAGTTCAGTCTGTCTCCAATGAATACTTACTTAAAAGTTTTCTCACATAGTTTCAAATATAAACTAGATGTTAGACTAATCTTTTTCAGTCTCTAATGTAGTAAAATCACCAAATGTAAATCTTTTTTTTTCTTTTTAATCACCAATATAATCAATAAGTATCTAAACGGTCCTCTCATAATGGTTTCACTAGAAAGTACATTCATATTTATGAATAAATTTTTTTATGCTGTACCATGATTATGAGAGACCGGAGCCAGGGTATGTAGGGAAAATGGGATGAATGAAAGGAAATCCTTCTCAGATAGAGAAATGCCTGGAGCAAGAAATAAATTGACACATAACTGTACCATTGCTGTGTACACAACAGCATTGCTGCATTCTTGCATTCCTCAGTAAGCCTGGAGGAGCAACTAATAGATCACCCTTCACACATAAATATAAAAAGCATGTAACATTGTCTGACTAACAATGAATTGGTTCTTTGAACAAGGCTTAAGGCACAGGAAAGTAGAAGTTTATGTCTGATAAAACTGGTTTTGGCTTTTCTAGGTTAAATAACCTACAGCTGCAAAGCTTATAGCACCCACTGTTGCTCTTGAGGGAGTCTCATCATACTTCAAAATCCTGTCTGCTAGTTTGCCTAGAAGTCTGCTGATGCCTAGCGCCTATTGCCAGAACATCCCACATCCCTCTTAGCCTCCATTCGCTTTTAGTTCTATCACTGTCATAGAAGGTACTTTTGCTATCTAGAAATATTTTAGAGAATTCTGAACCTTTGCAGGTACAAAAAATGTCAGACTTTTATTACAAAATAAAAATAAATTTTGAGCTTCTGTATTTCTGGGAAATACACCTCTTCTTGAAAATATTTATGATGGAATTAAGTTATAATTATAAAAAACAGGTAGAAAAGCAAGTCTTAAAACAATTTGTGTAATTAGCAGTCTGTGACAAAAAAAGAACCCTGGTTATAATATTGTCACATTTATCATGCCTTTACATAGCTGTTATATCATAATAATTTTTGAAAGACTATACAGTGCTCCTTATTGAGGTATTTCTGTATTAATTAAAGATTGCTTTGGAAAATCTCATAGAAATGTATGTATCTGTGGCATGGTATCCCACTGCTTTTGGACCAGAGGAGCAGATGGCATTATGAAATGAGAGTCTGACCTTTGATATAACCTGTTATAAGCTGGCAGTAGAATTTTTTTTTATTAACACCTCACCATTCCCTCAGGAGAACTTCAGCTACACTGTGTGGCAGGGGAAAGGAGTCATAGTTTGTAATCAGGCCTTCTCCTTATTGTCCACTGAGGCTGGAGAAGAAAAAGGAATGGTTTCTAAAGAGTTGTGATACACAAAATACATTGTAGCTCTTAGTTTTGTAAAGGGAATGAAAGAGAGGAGACAGGGAAAATAGAAGCACTTGTTGTGATACTGATTAAATTGAAATGAAGATAATGTAGAAAGCCAGTGGTGAGAAAAAGAAGTAGCTCTTTTCCCCATTCAGATCTGTTTTGTATTGGAGAAAAGACTAGATTTCACCATAAATCAGGTGACTTTGTCATGTTGCTATATATTTTATTCCATTACTGTATAGTTGGTACAGTCTAAAAGGTTCTTTATTAAACCACTGAATGGATCAAATAGAATTGAATTTGTCAATTTGCTATTCCAGTGTCCTAGTGAGTTACAACTATGTCAAGATTTGAGATTTATGTGTTTATTTTAAATTGTGGGGGGGTTTTAGCTGCTTTACTTAGAAGATATACATGTGTTGAGTAAAATTGTTTAAAAAAAAAAGACTACATGCCTAGGACCAGACCTTGGAAATGAAGTAAAATAAAATTAAAAATTTGAGAACAGACATTACCAACAGACTACAATGTATTTCTATTACCTGTTGAAAGTAAAGAGGTACCTTCTCATGGAAGTTATTATTATAATTGCAAATTAATTTCTTTGCCTTGGCCTTGACAAAATACCACTTTACTAAAAGAAAAAAATCCAGGACTTTCCCCAATACTTTGCATTATGAGTGCTGTGTCATTTCAATTGTCTTGCAAAAATCTTTGTAATAACAGCATTGTGTCTAGGTAAACTGTTGTTATAGTAGCTGAAAAGGTTATCTGGTGTGTCCATGGATACATTGATGAACATGACCAATACATTTTCACATGTATCTCTGTGTATGCCATGATGATATTTAGCTCTCTGAAGATTATATGTATCCCCAGCTGTCTTGTCACCTCTTCTTTGAACCACATTTCATGTGAATTAATGCCTAATGCCTTTTAAAATGCTGTCCCAGAAACCAGCACTGCCGAAGCTTGCTACTTGGGGAGTTGTTACACAGCCCATAACACACTTACTACTGTCCTGTTTACATCAGACACCATCAGAATATCAGCTGTGGTTTTCAAGCATGTTGACCGTCTCTTGCCAATGCCACTTTTTCAGTGGCAAACTAATTTCGTTAGCCATTAGCTTGGAATTGATTACATGTTTTTATTTCCTTAATGCAAGTTACTAAAATATGTCATATATAAGAAAAATATTGTGCCTAGAAAACAAATCCTTTCTAAATGTATCATGAATAAGGAGTGTGTCTCCAACTTCCACCCCTCTTTTTTTTTTAGTCTTTAGGGAGATCATTTTTGGAGATGGTTTCTCATTATCTAGGTACCTAAGAATACAGTTATACTTTGATGAGCATAGTTATAATTTAATGAAGGAGAAGGTGTCACACACACACACATGCACACACATTATTTTTTACGGTACTTCACTGGATATGTTTAATTGTACCAACTTGGAATTGAATGACCTTGCTTTCAGAACACTGATGCCAAAATAGTACCCTGAGTATACAATCTTTAAGCATGTTTTGCTAAATATCCAAACTGACATAAAAGACAGAAACACTGGCATCTCTCCAGAACTGCTTTGTTTGAAGCTTAGAAATAGGCTATTGTTATTGCTGAATAGCTGAAATCCTAGTATAAAGACTGGTTCACAATATGACATAAGTGTGAAAGCTTGCTACTTTTTGTTCAGGCTCTTTAAAGCAAGTTTTGTTACCATATGTGCCTTGTGCTATAAGAAAGTAGACCCTATGTCTCTAACTACTACCCAATGTCCACTACTCAGCTGTTTGAGGAATAACAAGAGGAAATGCATCAAACTGTGGAAAAACAAATAACTGATACAATACTTAGAGCAGCAATAAGTACACATACAAACCACAATATGAACCACTATTTTCAGGGCTTTGCTTTGCAAAAGAAAAATCTTTGCACAGAAGTTTTATTCACCTGGAACATTGAGAGGGTTTTTTTAAAGTACATTGTTAACAAAAGAGAAAGTTTTGAGTAGGAGCAAATGTTGGTTTATATTAGAAATACACAGATAGCCTTACTTGACACAGAAATTTTCACTTGAGTGTTTGTTATGTGAGGATCACTCTTCAGTAAAAGAAATCACAGTGATACTCAGTAATAGATAATTTCTTTTTTTTTTTTCCTGTGAGATTGGTTAAACTGCAGATTCTTTGGTTATTTGATACTGCTATTTATATTGATGACAGAGAGTAACTGAACAGACATCTTTTTTGGTCCAGAGGAGTGGTATTTCACATTCAGCAGCATTGCATCAGACCATGTTTTCTGGTTGATTTCTCAATCAGACAGAAAGCTAAATTGTAAGTGATGTTAAAGCTTCTGAAAGTCTTGTCCTGGAAATTTTAATAGATACAGGGTACAACTCTGAATCAGTAGCCTGCCTTCAGGGACTCATGTTGGAGCCCTCTAATTCCAAAGAGGGCTTCAGCTTGACAGCAATAATACAGCTGCTCAAAAATAAATGATCACTATAGACCATTAGTGAAGATAACCTGATTTTATTTTACTAGCTGCTGTAAATATTTACTTTGACAACCCGCTTTACTGAACTATGAGGATACAGTTTTGCGTATGATAAGACTGAAGGTCAATGTTTGTTTAATAAAGTCTAAATAAAGAATTATGTGATACATTGTACACATTTCACATCCAATGATGTATTAATGCATCGTTGCACTCTGTGTAATCAGCCTAAACAATTTCCTTTAAGGACACAGAGATTATTTGACTTGTTTGGGGTTTTTTGTTTTGTTTTGCTTTTTTAAGAAATTAAATGCAGTATTGGTTAAATGCCAGCAATCCAGATGACATTTAAGGTGAATATTACATTAGATCTATTAAATTTTGTAATTTTCAGTGTCTTAAGGATGAGAGATAAAAAAGGCCATCTTACATTGCAACACAGTTTTTAAATAATTACCCATTGATACTACAGTCAAACCCAATGCCAGAATTGTCAAAGACTCATAACTGGAGTGCTGATACAGCTTCATTTTTTTCCAAGCATAAATTTCACTCTGACTGCTCTGTTGTATTTTTCTGCTTCCTTATTTATTTTACCAAATATCATTGAATGTGGACCATGTTATTGTAGAATGCAAACCACATAAGTATTTGCACATAAATATATATGTAAATGCCACTGAACAAAAAAACTTTGACTGAATGTTTGATGCTGTTAATAGGGCATCTGAATTGCATGGCTAGATATAGACAGGAATTTAGGGCTAGATACAGTCTCCTTCACTTCAGAGTGGTACTATCTGCTTAATGTTATTAGAAGTTCAGCTACTACAAAAGCAGATGTGAAGATATTAAAATGGCCACTCCAGCAGTTTGCTCTGGGATAATAACTGTCTGAGTTCAGAAATATGGATAAATCTCTGTATGGGTCCCAAAGCAGTGCCTGAATTTTATATATCTTGCTAGAACTACTTTCTTCCTCCCTGAGTGTCCTTGTGTTTTCATCTCCTGTTTTAAAGAACTATATTATTTTTTCTTTCACTTGTATAAATCTTTTTGTTTTGTTTTGGTTTTGGTTTTGTTCTTTTTTAAGAAAGAATTGCTTCAATTTATTGATCATAAACATGATCATGATGAGTCAGCACAGGTATAAGATGCATCAGCTGTACTGTGAATCATAGGGCAAATTAATGTATGTGGGAAAACATAAGTATAATGTTCATAACATAGGAAAAGTAAATTTTCCTTCTTTGAATACAGTTTTTAATATTTCAATATGGAACCTATGTTATCTGTTTATATGTATGAATCCAATTAATTGTCAATATTACCATTAAATGTTTGTCTTTCAATCTATCTGAGCTTACAGAAAGGCTGTTGGAATGCAGAGTAACTCAGAAAACTTTTAAATACTTGGAACTTCACACACTGTTCCTTTCCTGGAACAACATTCTCTCTTTGAAAGGAGTTTAACTTTGTTCACATCACAGACAGGAGCTGTTTGTACAGACTCAGATGAGCTAGCTGAAAAACAGGCAGTTTAAATACCAATGTTAAGTAGTTTTCTGTGACTGGAGAGTCAGTTGTAAAATTGATCAATAAATTCAGAAGGTTCAGGACCGCTATTTAAAGGCAATATCTGTCATAAACTCTTTCTTCTGATCTTATTTAATTCTCCAGGTAATAGCCCAGATCTTAAGTAGCAAACCACCATTATAACTGTATGGTCAGGAAAACTACATTGGTTTATGTTGCTTTAGGACTGGACACCTGTATTTACCCTGTGGTATTAATCACACTCTATCAAGATCAAAATTCTAATTCTTTATTTCTTGAGAAGTCTAACTAATAAAGCAATTACGGGATGTGAACCCAGGTATTCCAAGTCATTGACAAAAAAATGTCATGATGTTGTATTAATAATAAAAATGTTTTACAGTATTATCTGAGTATGCTCATTGTAACCACTAAGTAAGAAAAACTTCCCTATTTAGAAATAGTACCATTCTTTTAAAACAAGTGTCTAGCAGACATATGAGGGGCCAGGGTACACCTGAAAGACAGCAGCAGCTTTAGAATTTTTTAAAGAGCAGTAGAAGTCTCTTTCTCCTCTCTGACTTTCAAAACACCGTGAGAAACTGCATTTCCCTGAAGCTTGGAAAAAATGAACAAATGCAATTTTTCTTTAAGAATTCTGAATCACTTATAGCTAACCCAGGAGTTGTTCATAGGAGTACAATTGCACAAATGAAGAAGATTCTGAATACTTTGTGATGCTGCATGAAGGCAGTGCCTCTTCAGTCTATTCACCTCTGCCTCTGTAGCTATTCTCTGGCCTTGAGGTCTCTACTATCTATGTATACCTTTAGTTTGTTTTTGTGTGTGTGTGTGTTTGTGTGTCTGTGGATCATTGACTGTTTACTATAGCGCTGATGCATCCTGAAGAGATGCAGGGCCTGAGATGTTTTATCTCTTGTCAGAGCTCGCTTCAATTAAATTAATGGATCCATTCAACTCCCTTTTTCCTCTTTCAGCTGCATGACTGACGAATACATTAAAAAGATCTTAAGTCTCAAGATGGTACATCATGGCATTAGCCAGGGCACTCATTTCCCTCTGTCTTCTTTTTCTGTAAATCAAATAATTAATGAGATCTCTACCACAATAGAGCACTTCATCAATATTTTGTAGCAATAGGAAAAAAGATGTGCTTTTTACTCCTGGAGGAGCTTTTATCTCCATCTGTGTAGGATTTGGAGGGCAAATGCTGTAATTCTAAAATGACAAAATATTGACTATGTTTTCCAGTTTACTCTTAATTTCTGAGAAAAAAATATTCTGAAGACTTAGGTACTGACTGCTTCAGTTGTGAAGACCAGTGCTGTTTGAAGTTTAAACTTGCAATAAAATTTAACTTAAATTAATTTATTTGTAGAACATGTAATTACAAAGGATTATATAAGTGTCACTATTTAATGTTCAGTGTTTGAATTCAACTAATAAAGACATTATACTGCATATAATGTCAACTATTCCGTTTCTTTTACACAAAATTATTTAGCTTGACACCTTTAACTCATTCATAGTAAAAAGGAAGAAAAAAACATTTAAAAGGTATCTAAGTGAACAGATTTGTACTTAGAATACAAAATCCAATATATTATAACACAGAGATGCATAAAAAAATTAACTTGCCCAAAACTAAATAGCAGATTTGAAGCAGACAGAGGTGTTGGCTTTAATTCCTATGGTTCTACTCTTAATAATTTTGTTCTTTTCTTGAAGAAAATTTTAGTTCAAGAAAATTAAACAGTCTTTATGATTCTGCTGTTGAAGTGACACTGATTATGTAGTTGAATACCAGGCCTCTTACTGAGAATCATTTAGAGATTTGTAACTACTTTTTGCGCTAGATTTTAAAAAAAGAATAGTCATTTTAATGTAATGATTTGGCTGTAAACTGCAAGTGTATGAATAGAGCACATTTGACCACAATGAGAGGGAAAGAGTCAAATACAGTCTTACTGAGTTGTTAAAATATAAAAGCAATTTTTACAGAAATGACAATTTCATTACATTATAATTAGAACAATATCTTCTAATGAAAATTACAAACATGCAGTACTGACCTTCAAATGAGTTGCATTAAATGTCACTACACTGTTGTGGTAAAAATAGTACATTCCTACAGGATAGGCATAACTGAAAGCTGTAAATCTGCATAAATGCAAATAGTGTCCCACCTGCATGCTGTTCCTTGCAGGAGAAGAGGTCTTAAGAATCTGTGAGCTACACACCAATCAATCTCTATACAGCATTAGTAGCACAATTTTTCCAGACATTCATTTTTCTTTACATGATACACTCTGACTGTCTATGCACTAATTAGAGCAATACTTTCAGAGTATTCTATATTTTTGTTTGTCTGTTTTATTCAGATCTCTGGCCACCAAGAGAAGTGTGCAGGGTGGCTCAACTCCAGTCTGTTCATGGGGAGCCCTGAGGCCTACATCAAATCCACGGAGCAGCTCACCTGGATCTTCTATGCATTCCATGTGTTGCCCCTGTGACTGTGATATGCATGTTCATCCACAATCTTGTAGTTATTCTTCTTGAACTGGCTGAAACAATACAAAAAGCCCCTCATAATATTATCTTTGCAACAGCCAGCTGAGATTGTGTATGCTGCAGCACAGCATAGTGAAGGTTTGGGGATTTCAGGATCACGCATTTCGGGGATAGCTTGGAAGAACTGTTAGAGTGGAGGGGAACAAACCTGTTGCAATTCTGTCTGTACTGCTCAGTCCCAAGATCAAACTATAGCCAAGATAAAACTGTATATATCTTGAAGACTTTATAAGCCCCAAAACTTTAAAATCTCTGCTTTTACTACCCCACCTTTGTATTTTTTCAGAGAACAGAATGTAGGATAATAACATCATGGATCTAATGATACAGTACTGTGTTCACAGCAACAGCTGGTGGTTGTACTTTCTGTGTGGTGTAGTGCCTAGCTGGTGCTGCTAAATGAGAATACCATGATCAAAGTATTAGTAGTTGTTATTATTATTGTTATTATCTAGTAGAGTGGAAAGAATCAATTCCTGGCATGAGTTTTTGGCACAAGGTTGTTGCAAAACCTTCTGACATGGACATAAAGTTCTTTCAGGATATAGATTCTCTATGTGCTTTGGGTTTGGTGAATCCTGGAGCACTGTGATTTTCTGTTTTCAGTGACAAAATCAAAATCTCTTGTTATTTTGTCCTTGTGGCCTGTGAAAATAATGACTTTTCTATTGTATTTGAGTTTATCTGTCATGCTTGTGACATTATTCAGCTAACCTACTTTTTACTCTGCAATTTTCTCTTTCCCTTTACTACAGACAAGTAAACCAAAAACAAGCCCAGCATCATATATGCAGAAACTCTACAATGTTTTCTGCAATGTTTACACTCAGATTGCTTGGAAAATAAGAAGTAGGGGACTTCTTACCCTCACTGACACACAAGAGTACAAACTCAAGGGGCCAAAACCTGACATTATTTCTATTTGTAATAGAGACAAGTACAGTCTCTAGCACAATAGTAATACCCCTAAAACTTGGTATTGCCTTCAAGTAGCTTAAACGTGTTTAGGACACCATCAGTACAAAGAATAACAGAGATACTGGAATCTACACTTTGCAGTGCCACACAGTTTTACAGGATGTTATGTGCTAGTTGAAGTTATAAGGATATGCAAAAGTCTCATCTCATTTTTTTTCTCTCACCTAAATAAATGTTGCAAGTGTCCTTGTGGTAAGCTTGAAATGCACGACCAGACTATCTCCTTCTTAATGTTTAAAAAATATAGATAACAGTTAAAAGAAAATCAGGATGCATTTTTATTTTAAGTATCTCAGTCTGGAAACCAGTCTTACTAATTTTATTACATGACTCATTATCTTTGAAGAGGGGGGTTTTGGATTTTTGTTTGTGTGTGTGTATGTGTAGATTGTTCCATCTTTTACAAAATCTCTGTTTTCCCTGCCATCAGTATTAGGGTTATCACACAGGACGCCACCAATCAGTGACAAAAGCACTAACTTTTTCATGTGGACTGTGTTAGTAAATTTAACTGAGAGAGTAAATCCAGAACTGTAAGGCAAGGAATAAACCACCGTTTAAGTGGAATTCCTGAACTGACTGAGCTCAGTGTGGCCTTTCACAAAACATTTACTACTTAGCACTATGTGTTTCCTGATGCTATTTGCCTTGGAGCAGCGTGTGGCAGCCCTGGCAGCTTGGATTGCTGCCCTCTTTCTATTCCTACCTTGTGCAAATGGGTGACTCACCATGTACTTATTTTCCTTGGCAGCCATTTCCAGAAGTGCCACTTGTCTCCAGGAAACACTTGTAAGTGCTGCTGGAAACTTTCTTATTGCTCTTGCACATTTTAAAATTTTTTAGTATTGCTAATACTGATAATTAAAAACAGAGAGGGGTAAATATTGAAATCATTAATTCAGAAACAGGTCTTGGTTTTGCATCTTTCTTTGAGCCAATTTTCCCTCCAGTCTGTAAGTTTTCACATTTTCATACTTTCACATATTTTCTATGTAAGTAGCCTTTTCTACAACAGTTAACTAAAATGTATGCATTTCTAGTTTATGTAATAAAAATCTTAGTACTGCACTATGCAAATAATGACATGTGTAAGATTTAGTGTACGTGTAGAGAAGAGGAAAATATGCTGCAGGCTTGGTATCTTAATACTCACATCCTGCCTTTACTGATTAGTTAACTGTCTAAATCAGACTGATATCCTACAAAATGTTTATGATTGTTTTGAAGGCTTGGTTTATTACTGGATGACTTCTGTAACATAAAAACACTGGTACAGACTCCTAAGGAGAGAGATTCTCCAAGAATTCATTGCTCAATAAACTGTATCTTCCTTGTTGTGTTTTTAACTATTCCATTCCCAGAAAAAAACAAATGAAATTTAATTTTGCATCCAAGTTTCTTGAGACCACTAAACTGACACCAAAAAATCTGTCAACCACTTGAAGACATGTAGCATTTTTGTGGTATGCTGAGGTCTTGCCTTGCTTTGTACGAATTTGATATTCGTCTGTGGAAGACATTAGAATGATCACAAAAGGAATTGTAAATTTAATAAATTTTGCTTATTCATTTTTCTGGCTTGTTCAAAGGCAGTTAATACTTTCTGAATGTAGAGTACTGACTGAATGAATTTTTAACCTCTGAGTTGATCTCTATGTTTAAGAAATATAGAAGGATGACTGACAAATGATTTTATGACATTGTCACATAAGGTGTTAAGTTTTTTGTGGGATTCAGTTCTGAGTGAGAAGGGAATTAAAATAATAATTGTAAACCAGGTAGTCCCTGAAATATAACCTCCAAAATGTACTGTATATTGTGAATTTGTACTTAACCTAAATAATTTACTTATGTAAATAGTTTTTCTTCATCTTTAATTTTAAAGATGTAGGAAGTATGACCAACATGCAATGTTATAGATGTATCTCTATACATCTATATGTGCATGTGTATAGAAATACTTATTTTTGTGTGGTTACATATATGTATTTGCTAGTTACATTTTCATACTCAATTGAGCTGACTAGTTTTTGGAAACATGGGTTACCTTTTTTCTTTTGGCATGCTTTTATAAATAATTTCTATGTATCCTCTCTCTCATACACAGAAACTATACCTAACATGAATAAAACACAAATGCACACAAAATTACCTGTGATTTACTATTTAAATAGTGTATGATAATATCAAGTTTTTCAGTTGATGGAAACACTTTTACAAGTAAGTGATGTGACAGACACCTAAATCAGCTGAGTATCTATCCAGGTTTCTGCAGATAATAGCTTAAAATTACTAGATGAAACATTAACAAGGATTGTGCTCTCATTCTGGAGGTGACACCCTGCTTTGGAGCCTTTTGCCTAAACTTAAGCGCTAGTCCACTGGCATTGCTGCAGAGTAGCCAAAATATCTTGGAAGGAGGCAGTTAGGTACATCACTGGCCCTTTAAGTTTACTGTACCATCAGTGGGAAAAGATAAGCATTATACAACTATGTCTAGTTAAGTGAACTTGCTGCCTTGTTGTTTTCTTGCCCTCTCTTGTTTTTGAGTTCTTTGAGGAAACTGAGCAATCATTCACCTGTGTCCTGGTTTGAGTGAGAACAGAACTAATTCTGTTCCGTAATTTTTCTTTTCAGCTCAGTTCTTCTAATTAACTGCATTGTCTGAAGTTAGCAGCCTGTTCTCACAGACAGTGTCTGCTTCTAGCAGTGATAACACCTCATGTTTAGAGTTACTACCAAGGATTGGTGTGCACACCAAGGCCATTGCTGGATCTTGTGTACCACATTGAGGGGTGCAGAAAGTGAAAGGCCGCACCTGCAGGGAGAAGCAGATGGGACTGGTGACCCTAAACTTACCAATGAGGTATTCCATCCCATATACGTCACATTTGGTTTAGAGCTGAGGGATCCTAGGGGTCTCTAGGCTTTTCTCTCCCCTCTTGGACTGCTTTGCCAGCTTTTCCTTGACTTGGCTCAGATTCTCTTTCGGTTCCTTCCTCGGAGCACCCAAGGAGGCCTCTGTCCGTTCTGCCTTCTATCCAGTCTGCGTGTTCCTGAACCCAGTACCAGAATCCAGCTCCTGAACACAGCTCCCGTCTGCTGCGGGACCCAGTCTGGGAATCCCCCAGTGCCTGCTCCACAGCATCAGTGGTGAAGGTGATATTATTACCCTTAGAGGGGTTGGGTTCAATACTGGTTTTGTATATATTTGTATATATTCCACTTTTATTATTATTAATTTAATTTTCATTAAAGCTGTTCTAGTTTCCTTTTCAAATTGCTAAGTCTCTCTCCCTTATTCCCTTTCTCTGCCCCTTTTGGGAGGGAGGGGGGTTAACAGAGAGCATCTGTTATAGGTCTAAGGGGCTGCCCTGACCCTAAACAGTGGCAACATGGTGTCTGGACTTCAGTTTGAGACCTAAATACTAAGTCTATTCCAGAACATGTTTGCTCTTGTTCAATATAATTTTACATCATAACTTTGCTACCACCCTAGAGCCTTTCCTACCTCCAAATCCAAATAGCTATATCTTTCATTACATTCTTTTGAAGTCCCTTTCAGCCTCTATCTTTAGTGCAGAGTGGCTTCTTAGGGTAAGAAAATAAAATGTGGTGTTTTCTGTCATGGTTAAAAAATTCTTCACATTGTAGTGTAGGTAGAATCTCTGTGTCCAGTAAATGCAAAAATCTGCAAGTAAAAGTAACTGTAGAGGCAAAAGTCTTGACCAAGACTCGCAGTTACAACTCTGCACACAGTGCAATGCCTAAGTTCTTGATGTGCTATGGACTCATTGTGGTGACAGACTCAGGGCAAATGCATCTCATTTTAGGACATGGAGATCCCTTTTCATTCCTGTTACAAAGAATTTGCACTCAGGGCTCTGCTGGTGCACCTCAATACAAATAATAGATAATAAGAAACCAGACAGCTTGAACTGTGCTTTAACCATGAGGGGTCATCCAGGTTGTAATGTGATGCCCTGTCATAGTTGCATTTATGGTGCAGAAAGGATTAAGATAGGAAAATGCAGTGGATCTGGAGCAAGACAGATAGAGCTATGCATATGTGCACATGGGCACACAAAAACACAGGGGTTTGTGGTTTTATTTGATTGCTTTTCAATGTAAAAGACATATTTATACACACATTTTTTTCACAGAATGAGTATCATCTGGCACTAGTAATAATAGTTCTCTCTCCCATACTAGTCTCTGTGCTTTGGCTACAGCCACTACTCCTCCTTTCTTGCAAACTGAGATAGTATCAAGTTATCCACCTTTTCAACAGCTCAGTATTAGAGGTATTGAATTAGAATGAGGTAGGTACAGGTGGCAACAGCTGCTAAAATATAGGGGGTTTTAATTTGGTTCTGACTTTACTCTCTCTTTTTGTTTCTCAGTTTTATTCAAGTTATTTCCTGATGATAAAGTTTCATTTACTTGCAGAAGGATAATTTCTAGATTCTTTTTTCCCAGTAAGGACTGGGAAGCTTTCTATGATTGAGAATTTTTAACCACATTGGTAAATCCTGTTAATATCTTAAAAAAACCTCCAAATTGCATAACATTCTGAAAGAAAAAAAAAAAAAAAAAAAGAAGAAGGAAAACAAAACAAAACCCAATTATTTTAAAATTAACCCAGTCCTTTAAATTAAAAGATGATAAAAAAAAAACAAGCATGATGCAAAGAGAATCTTATCGTACATGAAATGCAAGCAGAATAAAAAGAACTGGGAGGAGGGCATTCAGATTCTGAAAGTTGTGCTGGTGCAAGTGCTTCTGAAAAGAATTGTAGGAAAATCAGGTGATATATAAACGTGCATCACAAATAGGACAGGTTGCTCATGCATTATTTGTGATTATGTATTTTCGCAGTTACCTAGAAATCTTGTAAAAGCACTTCTTTTGAACTATATGCATACACAGTCCAATCTAAGTGACCTAATACTAACTTTCAAACTTTAAAACTAGGTAAGTATTTGACTAGATATTTGTGGAGTGGAAGCATATGAAGGAATGTATTTATTATCACACAACATATGTGAAAACAAAGTTATTAAATGTGGAAGCTTAGTACCAAAGGCTCAGTCTTGGATTGACAGTTTGGCATCTCAGACAACATGGCACCAACTCCTTTCTGCTATCTATCCAGTAGCCTTGTGACAGGTGTAATAATTAACAATGTTAAAGCTTATTGGTGGATATAGATACTTCTCAGTCAAGACGTATGTATAATGCATTCCTCATAGTTTCAAGAAAATACATCTCCTTAGCAGATAAACTATAAGTAAAAGCTCTTTTCCTCTTTTTGTTGTTGCATACTAATAAAAATCTTCAAAGAGACGTGTCTTTCCATCTCTGTAGCTATAGCTGTCATGTTAAATGCTCATGAGACTGTTCAACATATATGTAAGCTAATTTCTTATGATACTCTAGCACTTGACCTGCCAGGTTGCTTAACCTAAATAGGTGCCTTTTTTTTTTTAAGTTACACCTCTAATTATCCTGCAAAAGAAGACAGAACATCTGTAATTTTGTATTAATTATATATAATTTAACTGTGGCACATAGGGAGAAAAGATGCATCTTCTCTCAGGCAGGTACACAACATTATACAGAAAAAATTAGGAGCTAAAATAGTCAAAGCTGCTTTTAATAAATAATTGTACTCCAGTGCTATTAAGAGTAATTTTGTGGTTGTACATATTCTAGGCTCAAAGAATGAAAAACCTGACAGCTACAGTTATGTGAGGCCTGATGTTGGATCTTGTTATGAAATTCCTTTTAGAGTCATAGGAAACCTGGAAGAAAATGAACATCTTATGCTATTTTATCTTAATGAATCAAAAGTGAATATACTTTGCATAAAATGTTTCTGCATGTTGCAAAGAATAAGGGACTGTCATGGAAAAGTCCTCCTTAGAGCAGGTAAGTATAGCGCCCAATGGTAATTGACAACAGAATGTTTATATTTTCTAAACAGAACATGTATTCAGATTGAAAGCTGTGAAACAACAGCCTGCACTGGCCTGGTTTCCCATGCTAACTAACTGATCTTGGTTCAGTGGTGACAGATGCAGTCCTTATGGCTTTGACTGTCAGCTCAGTTTGAAATGATAGGAGAGTGTTCCTTCATTTGTCACTCGGCAATTAATATTGATTACTAATTGACATTAGTAATATTTGTAAAGCTGTTGCCTAACATCCTATAGAAACCACTTCACTGGCAGTAGGACATATGAAAAGTGCTTGAATGAAATGCTTACATTCTACTTTTTCCATTGTAACTATTAAAAAAAATAATAAATAACTAAAAGTATATTTTACTGTTTTAACTCTTTCTTATTACTTTCAAAAAATGAGAGTTAAAGACTGCTCTTGCACTCTTGCTACTGTTGCACTACTTGCTACTGCCTCTGCTACTGTTTCTCTGATTATTTCCTGATGTTTTCACTGTTCCTTCGGAGAGGGGAGGGAGAGTAATAGCACGTAAAGAGATCAGCAATGACAAGGTATAGTCATAAGCAACTAATTCCTGTTGCTTCCTTTAAGGGGACATTGATGGAAGGGGATGAACAGACAGAAACAGAACAGAGAACTAACACACAAAATCAAGTCCCACCCATTCTCTTCTCTATCCCACCTGTTCTCTTCTGAGAACACCAAAAGGTAAGGTAACTAACTTTAAATTGTACCAAGTATACCTTTTTCAGAGAAAATACTTGCAGATGAAAGCACTTTTCCTTTTTTTGTGTGTGTGTGTGTGGTTCTCTTTTTTTGTTTGTTTTGGTTTGGTTTGTTTTGGTTTGTTTTGGTTTGTTTTGTTTTTCTTCTCACACAGTTCAGAGAGCATTGCAGCCATTCATGCACTTCAGGACCTGGAAAGATGGCAATGCAAGTTGCTTCTCTTTCTGACCCAATATCTTACCAACCAACTTTCAATGTCATTCTGGAAAATACTTGACCCTTCTACAGAAGTTTTGACTGAAAACAAATCACTTTCTGTAAAGTATCTGAAAGTTCACTAGAAGAGGAAAAATGTTTGGGGAGATAAAAATCTGTGTTGACATCCTTGCTTCAGAGAGTATTTGTGTATTTTACTTTAAGTGGAGCAACCTCAGCTGTAACTGCTGAGAGGGCTCTTTCCCTGTCTGTTTCTGTACTTGCTCAGACACTAAACTAGTACTGCTGGTGCAAAACCTGTGCTTTTTGGTAGCACCTGATTCTTTTCCTTTACATTTTTTCCCATGATTCAGTTGTTATCTAAGTAGTAAATTAATATTCTTGCCTTAAGAAAGTGTAGTACAAAGAATGAATGTGTAAGTTTCATAAATACACAGTATCTCAACTCTTTCTCCAACTACTCCTTGTTAGTCTAGGATGAAAAGTGGTGAAAATCACTTCTGCTATGTATTCAGAAGTTCTACAGTTCATATAAGAATGTCAACTTCTGTTGTATGTTTCCAGGCAAATCAAACCTAGATTAACAAGATAGGCATGCAAGAGGGAATTAATATACTTTAGATCTCACCTAATGCTTTTAAATATACCATATTTTTTTTTAATATCCCCATATAACATTTTCTATTAAGTTAATAAAGAACTTTTTTGTTTCTACAAATATCAAAGGTACCCTAACTTTTCTTCTAGAACATCCCATCTGGGGACTGGCAGGTCTGTGTTCAAACACCATTTATTTCAATTTGATTTCCTTACTCATTGTAATCTCCCATTTGAACTCACGGCACTTTACACTATGCATATCTGTGATCCTCACTTTTAATGACTGAGCAATTAATGAACATTTAAGTATGTAATACAACTATTTTGTTAGATATCATTTCTCTTCTAGAAGAAACAGGGGGTAAATCAGTCTTAGGTTCAAGACTTTAATCAGATTTCCATGTTTTGGTCTCTAAACATCGTTTTAAACTCTGTTTTAAACACATCAGAAATTACATTGCAAATAGTAAGATAGGACCTAATGAGTGAATTTGTATGGCAAGAAAACATAATAAATGATAGCCTAATATTTAATTTGGAAAACAATCTACTGTCCACTGATGACAGAGAAATTTCAGTAATTTCTTCCATCAGACTTCAATGGGAAAATGAAGAGATAGGAAGTCCATCACTCTTATGATTTTTCCAATGGCCTAATTCTTTTTACATTCATAACTTTCTTTCACTTTATAGCTCTGGCCTCAGTTACTGTTTTTTATTGTACTTCTACCAGCTAGATTAAGATATCACTAATATCTAGTATCTACCTTGTAACTGAGTTACCTACCAGTCATCGTTCTTTATCATAAGCTAAACAGACTAGGCTTTTCAGTCCTTTAGTACAGTATCTTCTCTGGTAAATAAACTTTTCTGTATCCTCTCTAAGATTTCCAGATCTGCAGTGAAACATCAGCCTAGAGAGAATATCAAATGTGGTCTCAGAAATGAGAAGCAGTATACCTTTTTTGCTCCTATTGGCTACCTTTTTCATGTAGGTATCCAAGAATTAAATCTTAATGTCATGTTCAGGCCTCATAGATTTTTTTCATGGCCACTATCTTTTAACACTAAAGTTTATCTCCTCTAGATGCTGCCTGTATTCCTTGACAGTATTAAAACATATTCTAGCTTAGTTTCCTCAGTTTAACTATATAACTGCTTATGGTTGCTCATCCTTATCAATATTAAATGTCTTATCATTTTTGTGTCATCATCAAATTTTGTCAGTACTAATTTTACATTTACTTGCGGATCATTTGTTAAAAGGTTAAGTAGCACTGGATATTTGTGGAATCCCACTGATGAATCCACTTTGACAGTGATGCATCATTGACAAATATTTTTGAAAACCATCTATTGGACAACTTTTAGCCTATTTAATATGTGTTTTATTGGTTTTGGTTTATTATTTATAATATTACATAATAATTTTTAATTGTTTTTTTAATTGTTTTTATTGGGTCCTGATGTCATGCATCCAAGGGTGCTGAGGGAGCTGGCACAGGTCTTTGCCAGACCACTCTCCATTATCTATAGTAAGTCATGGCACACAGGAGAGGTGCCTGGGGACTGGAGGAGGGCAAACATCACCCCAATCTTCAAGAGGGGCAAGAAGGAAGACCCTGGTAACTATAGACCGGTCAGCATCACCTCCATCCCTGGAAAGATAATGGAGCAACTTATCCTTGACACTGTCCTTAGGCATGTCATGGACAAGAGGGTCATCAGGAGCAATCAATGAGGTTTTATCAAGGGGAGGTCATGTTTGACCAACCTGATAACCTTTTACGAGGACATAACCACGTAGATAGATGATGGTAGAGCAGTGGATGTGTTTTTTCTTGATTTCTCTAAGGCATTTGACACTGTCTCCCACAGCATCCTTCTTGCTAAACTGAGACAGTGTGGTCTGCTTGATCAGGTAGTGAGGTGGATTGGGAATTGGTTGAAAGAAAGAAGCCAGAGAACTGTGGTCAATGGGATGGAGTCCAGCTGGAGGCCTGTAACCAGTGGGGTTCCACAGGGGTCGGTGCTAGTACCGGTTCTGTTTAACCTGTTCATCAGTGACCTGGATGAGGGCACAGAGAGCACTGTCAGCAAGTTTGCTGATGATACTAAGCTGAGTGGAGTGTCTGACACCCCAGCAGGCTGTGTTGCCATTCAGCAAGACCTGGACAGGCTGGAGGGTTGGGCAGGAAGAAATTTGATGAAATTCAATAAGGGCAAGTGTAGAGTCCTGCACCTGGGAAAGAACAACCCCAGGTATCAGTATAGGTTGGGGACTGAGCTGTTGGAAGTCAGCGAAAGGGAAAAGGACCTGGGGGTCCTGGTTGATGGGAGGCTGACCATGAGCCAGCAGTGTGCTCTTGTGGCCAAGAGAGCCAATGCCATCCTGGGGTGTATTAGAAGGGGTGTAGCTAGTAGGTTGAGAGAGGTTCTCCTCCCCCTCTACTCTGCCCTAGTGAGGCCACATCTGGAATACTGTGTCCAGTTCTGGGCCCCCCAGTTTAAGAAGGACATGGAACTGCTGGAGAGGGTCCAGCGCAGGGCTACAAAGATGATTAAGGGAGTGGAACATCTCTCTTATGAGGATAGACTGAGGGAGTTGGGGCTTTTTAGCTTAGAGAAAAGAAGACTAAGGGGTGATTTAATCAATGTTTATAAATATATGAAGGGTGAGTGCCAGGAAGATGTAGCCAGGCTCTTCTCGGTGATACCCAATGATAGGACAAGGGGTAGTGGGTTGAAGTTGAGGCACAGGAAGTTTCATATAAATATAAGGAAAAATTTTTTCACAGTGAGGGTGACAGAACACTGGAACAGGCTGCCCAGGGGGATTGTGGAGTCTACCTCTCTGGAGATATTCAAGACCCGCCTGGATGCGTTCCTGTGTGACCTGGTCTAGGTGATCCTGCTCTGGCAGGGGGGTTGGACTAGATGATCTCTCGAGGTCCCCTCCAGCCCTTGACATTCTATGATTCTATGATTCTATGATTGTTACTGCATAGTGCTAGTTTCTCGAACAATACTTCATGTGATATTACCACAAATGATGTTATAAGTCTAGACTTATTTAATCTCTGTGGTTATATTTATCAACCAAACTGGAATCTTATCAGAAAAGAGTATCATATTTGTTTGACAGGTCCTATGTAAAAAAAAAAAAAAAAAAAAAAAAACAAAAAAAAAAAAAACCCCAAACAAACAAATGAACAAGAAAAAAGAAAAGACAAAACTAGTGTCTCATTAACAAGCATTAATTGTAGAACAGTTCTTCATTCCTTCTTTAATTGAATTCCTCTTCAAGTTTTCATGTCACTTTAGTATACTGATACCCCATCATCTCTGAGATATCACAAGAAAGAAACTCACTGGAATGTATCAGCTCCATATGAAGTAAAGAACACAGCAAAATTTGGACTTTCAGTATAAACTAGACTTTAAATAGACTTTAGAAAGCTTGATACCCAGTAAATGTATATTATATTCCCTGATATTTTCTAAAATACATTTTGACACTTCACCTCCTCAACCTACATAAATTAATGTATCAATTTGAATTTTTAGTATTTACAAACCAAGAGATCGGTTCAAGAACATCACTTTTGCTGGTTTTTTCTGTTTCTTAAATAAGATTCACTGAGATTATAAAGGAAGAACAAACAGCAAATATGAATGTGCCAAGGATAAATATGCATTGTGTTTATTTTATTATGACTCAAAGTTAGTTCTTAAGCATTCCTCTTTATCCAGTGGTAGGAACAAAACAGTTACAATAAAGGAAAACAGAAATTTTATTTTTACTTGTTATAGCACACTGCCTTTCATAAGATATGCAGTTTGTTAGTCTGGATACAGTTTCCGTGATACTCAATCTTGTCCTTGATATGTTTGCTACTCATGCAGTCCTTCTGTGGTCACTCTGAAGAATTGCCACAGACCTCTACAGGATCATAAAAGCACTATATTTTCAGAGAACTGTAAAGAGAGAAAGGGATACATAAGCCACCCCCAGGGATATTTGTGCTGGGAAGCTGTAGAGAAGGCTGTGTCACTGTCAAATACAAGGAGGTATGAAGATATGCTTTAGAAGGTATGAGGTAGAGGTTAAAGCTGTATCTGGATACAGGGAGAAGAACTGTAAATTTAGAGCTGGACAGGATACAGGAAGACTATTGGAGCAAAAAAAAAAAAAAAAAACCAACCAAAACCATTAATGGGAATGTAAATAATTTCCCCAGGGCAGGAACAAAAATATAATGAAATTTCTTTTACAAGAAGGGAATGAGGAATTCAGGGATTGGTAAAGTTTTACTACTCTGCTTGCTGATGATGTCTCTGAAACACAAAGGAAAAAACTCCCTAGGTGGTAGCAACTCTTACATATCTCTGTTGCTGCTTGGACAATTTTTAAGCATTTCAGTCTTTTCCCACAACATGAACTAAACCCCAAAATATTATAGTAAATGAGACTGAAAATGTAATTCATTTTGTGTGTGAGGAAAATCTCCAGCCACAGAGGCAGTAACAATGCTTAGAATTATGAACTCTTAAAGATTACATGAAAGCATCTATAAATATCTATAATATATTCATCTTGTTACTTCACTTCAGCTTGCTTATTAAATTTTCCTTTAGCATTTTTCCAGTAGTCTGTCTTTGCAGAAATCTTCGCTGTAGTATGTAAATCTGTCATAAGTCAATCTTTCATTGCTATAATATGGAAATACAAATACTAAAAATACTGCAAATACTGCAAAAAGACTATAGATTTTTAGAATTTTGAAAGAACAAAGCCAACTAGCCAATAGAAAAATTTTACTGATCTGCAGCATGTAATCAAGTTTCTAGTTTCCAAAAGGCAACAATAAGGGTTGCTTTGTGATGGTTGTTTTTTTTTTTTTTTTACTTTGGCCTAATCTTGCATTTCTAATACCAAATGTTTATGTAGACAGATAGTTTAAAAGTCAGATCAATAAATCAGCCAGGCAAACTGACTGAAATCAAGCCATGAGACTTTCAGTTCTGGATTGAGAATTAGCACCAGGGCCTCTTCTTCAAGCTCTGCCAAGTCACCTCCCTGGAGTCATTCACCCTGGACAGACAAATAGCCTTCCCTATATTATCACAGAGATCTGTGGGATGAAATCAGGTCCTTAAGTCTTTCAGAAACCAGCCTCAAAAATGCTGTTTCCCTCTCCAGGTAATCCAGAAGGTGTAGAATGATGACTTTCCTGATGTGTGTAGACCAGTATGACTGCTTTGCAATGTAAATGAATACTCTTCGAACCAGATATAGGTGTTCAGTTGGTAAAAAGTACTACTATGCTGCAAATATTAACAAGATTCCAAAAGCTTTTTAAAATATCTTGTGAAAAGCCAAGGAGGCACAGATAGACTGAGTGCCAAGACATAGAACTATAGGCTGCATAAAATACCAGCTTCCTATCAATATGAGGGAAAAAGGCATATGAAAACAATCATCTAATAAACTATTTTTAATCCTTACTACATTTTTGATTTCATAGAATTTTCTGTATAGTGTTTAAATTATGAACATGCTAATTTATCTTGAAACTAAATAAAATACAGTCTCAGCTCTTTTTGGTAGGAATTGATCAGGTGAAATCAATTAAGTTCAGATCATACTATTTCCATCCATTTCAAAATATTGTCTTTCAAATCCTGGCGTTAAAACCCTTCTTCCCTCATTAAAATTTTCTAAAAGTGAAGATCAAAAAGCTTCCTTGAAAATGGGATAGCCATTCTGAAATAGTTTTAAGTGAACAGTCAATAAATGCAGTCATCACCATGAACTATTTCAGCTTGATGAATTTATATTTTCATAAGAAATGTGGAAATTATAGATGATTTCCAACCCACTATACTGATGTCATTCTTATTGGTAAATGAAAGAACTTTACAAAACAGCTATCTTTCATTTCACTGTTTGAAAGAATGACATTTTTATATCACTGAATATGTGAAAATATTTGAGAATTCATTTTCCATGGGGTAGGAGAAAAGCTTATGATGTATTTGAGAAAAGGTTAAACACCTTTTAAGAGTTTACATTGTGTCTTCAAATAGATATTTCATTACAAGGACTTTTTAAGGGCCTTTGTGAATATAATAATAATGCAGAACAGCATAAAAATACGACTGTAAAAAACTCCAAAACCTGACAATAGAAAGAAAGAATAGGAGAAAATAGATGCAAATTTAAATTATTTTATTTAAAAAGAACTTGTATTTTAAGAAGCCTAATCATAGAATAATCTCCCTATATGTCTAAGTAATTAAACATAAGGTGCTTTCCAGGGTTTTAATCATGCATTCCACCTCAGTTCACAAGGCAATTCAAATCTCTGTAGACTATGATAGAAAAAAAAAAATCGTGGCTAGAAAAAAACCTAAAAATTACATGTAACACTGCTTAGTATTTATGTTATCAATTAAATTAAATGTGACAACACTAGTAATTCTGGAGACTTTCAGTACTTGTGAACTTGTCATGAAGTATTTTGTCTCTTCGGGATTTCTTTTGCCCTGTTGCTGAAGGAAGCTTACTCCATGTTAATCCAGCTTGCTTTTTTACAGCAGCTTTGATATAGGTATCATATGTGCATATATATATATATATATGTATAACCTTCCTAAGGTAATGTCTCTGTGGCCTAAGTCACTTGTCTTCTCACTTCAGTAAAAGAATGTAAATTAGGGACACCATGAGAACATCACTTTATGAACACAAGGATAGGAGGAGGAACTGACCTTTTCAGGGAATCATTTGTTGGAATTGTGGGCATCTTCTGAACGATTCTCAGATGGAAAGGATTTTCAGTTGAGAAGTGCCTCGCACAGAGTATTTGGGCAAAAAAGATGAGAAAGGGAAAATACTATTTTGGGGAACAGGGGAAAATTAGGCAACAACAAAAAATATTTATGTTTATGGACATGAACTATTTTTGGAGATGACAATCCAGTTCTAAGTGGCTGCTCCAAAACCAGTTATGATCTGTACTAGTTGACATCAGAACAAAAGCATTCCATGTGTTTATTTTTGGTATTGTATACATATTTAAATTATTATAAGGATTCATCACAGATCAGTATGAATTTACATTTTATTATCATTGTCAGTAGTGCCATTGTGCTAAGTCCAAATTTGGGGGGAACCTGTGTGTCCTTGCCCTCTCTACAGCCCTTCCCTACTCCTCTGCAACTATGCAGGCAGCTCCCATGTCTCACCATCTTGCTGCAGTAGATGCCTGTGTGCCTGCTCTGGTAAACTAAATAGAGCTTGGCCCTTGAGCTCAGCCCAGTCCTGTACAAGTTAACTCCTAGTAAGTCTTCTGGGACCATCTTAGCCCGGCCCAGCTGCTGCTCCTACCTGAGCGTGCTCTCGATGATGATTCAGTCTGGGGCTTGCTCCCAGTAAGCATCATGGGCAAAGCCATGTGTTTTATTTTTTCTATAAAGATACAAGCCATGGCATTTGGCTTCTAGGCCAGAAAACAACCACTGACCCCACTGTTTATAGATAAAATCATAACCTACTCTTCCTTACTTCCAATATCTACCTGTAACAATCTGGAAAGAAGCGTGGATCTATGCAATGTGTCTACTCACGATGCATCCACCCAAACAACATGGTCTCACTTTCTCCTACCAGCTGGTGTGACTGACCCAAATGCAGGTATGTTCCTGGACTGCCTCTGGCACAGTGTTACACCCACGGCTGTGCCAATGCCCAGCCACTTTCGTGGTCCTTGAGGGACAAGGAGTGAGCAGAACTGAAGCAGAGCACAAATACACAGTTCAGAAACAAAAGCTCCAGCTTTTAAATTTTTAGAAATCCAGAAAGAGCAAAGCATACCACAGTTTTCTCAGGTTGAGCCCTGATGTTTTTCATACAGATGTGCAGAGATGTTGACAAAGCAGTCACAAAAATTTGACACAGACAACAACAAGAAGCATCAAAGAAAAGGCACAGACACAGATAGGTTTTCTCAAGGTCACACTGGAACTCTAGGACAGGAAATTCTGCAAAGAGAAGCTGGATTGTGGAAATTAGGCCCTGTAATCATCATAAACTGTCCCTCCTCTGCATAGTCCCTGTTAAAATAAGTGTAACAACATGTGAAGCATTCCAAGAAGGAATATGTCCAACAGAGTGTATGTATGTGCATGACATAACCTAATCTTAGCAATAGGAATAAAACATTCACTAAATACATTAGAAAATTGAAACAAATTCATTTCTACTTTATATATATTTGAAACACCTATGTAATAATTACATTTAAAAAGATGAAACACCACATACACATCTTTCAGTAAAAAGGCCCATTAATCCACCAACCAAAACCCCACTATGTAACTTTCATTTCAAGATTTTTTTTAATTTTTCAATGAAAGTCAAATAAAACATCATTTTATGAATGGCAACATATAAAAGACTATCTGAAATGAACTATGATTCTACAACCATTTATTTCATAGCAATGAAGCTAAATTTAGGAGGTTTTAAACGTTACAATAAAACTTCAATATTAAAGTTTTCTTGCAAATATAGTAGCACTTAATTTATAACTTCCTAATGTGCTTGCAATCCATTTAAGAAGTCTGAAATTTATGGGCATATACCTAATAACCAGATAAAACTCTGAGTATGGAAGAACTGTCATATATAACAGATGTAAAATTACAGTTATGCAGTAGATGCATCATACTTAATAACCTTTGATGAGCCTCAACTGTGAGATATTGAATTATTTGCTCGCTTTCCAGACCTTACTTATGAATGTTTTGTGAAGAAGAGCTCACACCAAAATGCAGTCAGGTTTGTGACCTGGAGAGTCAGTGGACCAAACTACAGGATGCACTGTGTGTGGTTCACAGTACAGCACTGTTTAGCCAAATACTAGTATTTATCAATTCTTTTTCAGGTATGTACTGATAGCAAACATGGCCTGGTGTGTGCATTTGCAGCAACATGGTTTCAAGAAGCCTCTTCATTACAGCATTTTCATAACTGATACAAATATAAATACAGTAAAAAGGATTCAGGAAATCCCAGGGTGTTCAAGGAACTGAAGTTTGTGACTGCCATCCTTGGGTGCATGCTGCATATGCCATACCATGAAACAAAAGAGTGGGATCTCTTCAACTGACTATCTTTTAAAGGCAGCTTTTCTGAGCAAGTGTCCTCGGGAAGGGTAGAGTAGTGCTGTGCTGAACAAATAGCACTGCCAGGCCCCAAACAATGTGGAGACATCTCCCTTACATAGGATTTCTGTAACTGCAGACAGGATGCTATTCATATCAGCTGTGGGCCCCTTTCTGATGCAGCCTGGTCTCTGACATCAGGCATTCAGTGTGTAAACTACAAATCATTCCTGTAGGACCCAACACTGAAAGTGGTGGTGTCCCTATGTTGGATATATTCCAGATCTGGTCATTTCTTGTTGAAAAATGTGGTCATAATTAAAGGAAAACAGTGATGTCTGAGATTCCCTAGTCACTCTCTATTCAGTGACAACATTTCAGTAATCACATTTTCACATTCACTCCCACTATGTATTAATCTTTCACCAGAAATTATTTCCTTTTCAATGATAATTGCAGTGGTCTCTATTAAGAAACACTTGCAGAAGAAATCAGTACAGTCATTTCTTGAAAGGACACCCTAAGAAAGGAGCTGTTTCTAAGTTAGACTAAACTGTTTGTTGAACATGTATAAGCTGATATCACCAACATCTAAACAAGGGAGCAATTTGAGACAACTTTTGTGAATTCCAGAACTCCCATTGGTCTTAATTAGAATGATTGAAAGAAACTGTTAATTTCAATCAGCTGGTGAAAGGTGCTGCTGTCACAGTCAGTCAGGTTTTTGGAGTTCAGTTTTCAACTTTTTAATTGATAGATGGTTTTACATAAAATACGCTGTTTCCCTGGGAAAAAAAAAAAAATTGGCTTATTTTTATTTGTTTGTTTGTTTTGTTTTGTTTTGGTTTTGTTTTGTTTTGTTGTTGTTGTTTTGTTTTTAATTCAATAGTATTGACAGTATTATGAGCCCAGACTGTGTGTTAAAACTTGGGGTTTTTCTCTAGATAAAGTTTCCTTGCTTCATCTAGCAGAATTGGAATTTAATAACAATTAAAAAACTATGTAGAAAATAATTGGACTTTTGTAAAAAAAAAAAAAATTCTAACAGCCTACTGAGTCATCTACTAGTAACAGACAGTACTACACATCTAATTCCTGAATGACTTATTACTGCAATATAAGTGTCTTAAATTTTTTTGAGAGACATTCAAGAATCTTATACATGCATTTTGATGTTTCAGGAACTTACTTTTGAGACCTTGAAATGTACTTGGTTTCAGATATTATTTTCTGATGTTGCCTTCTTGAGTGAAAACATTCCATTTTTTTATATTTTAAGCAACATAAAAATTTTAATAAAATCCGCTGTAGCTCGGAAGAGCTAAGATGTTTGTCTACAACATGACAATGTTCAATCTCTTTTTCTCCTTCATTCACAGTTCAGAGCAGAAATTGAAAAAACAAACCTGTCTTTTTAGAGTTTTGATACAGGTTGTCCAGAGGTGGCCACAAGTTCCTTGTCTTTTAGAAACAGGAATGAAGTAATCCATTGAAAGTCAGGGTAGTAGTTAAGGGACATAAGAGGAGGTAGTTTTGTTCTGAATGCTCTGAGTAGATTCTGAAACAATGGTGAAGTTTTGGGTAGGGCACACTTCAAAGATGGAAAATCTGGATGCAAAAGCTTGCTCCAGTGTCATCAGAAGAAAGCCCAAAGACTAAAACTCCTCCATGCTGTGTAACTACCTTATTATGGGTAGCTGGAACACCGCTGTCCTCTGATTTTTTAAGTCATTTAGAGAATCTCACTATCTACCTCTATCACTGTTTTAATTCCATAGTAAAATGCAGCTAAAAACCTGAGTTTTACTAGTTATTGTTATTATCATGCTATTTCGAAAGTAATAGACTGACAAACATTTAAAAATCTGTGTTTTCTTCCTATCATCTTCCATCAGATCTGGCAAAATAAAAGTATTGAATTAGGGACTCTTTCAGGTTTTCTATAAAATATATTTTGTGTGTGGTTATTGTGTCTACAGAGTGTGCACATTTTTTTTTTAAGTTTTACATTCACTTCATACATTTGCAGACACTAAATGCTAGTTGCTCCTGCAAATTGAAAGAGCTTTCTATATGTTTTCTCTCCAGACTTCTCTTGGTTTCCACTTGCACACATGAATCAAACTCCATATATAGCCCAAAGCTGAATAACCAAGAAGAGAAAGCATTCTGAAATACTCTTTGCAGAACTACCTCTGAATAACTATATGGGTAAATATGCCACAGAACACTTGGAAGTTCATCCTTCAGGACTGCACAAAGTTTCACCAAAGGATGAAGACTATGGTCTGTAAGATCTGCTTCTTATAAGGACTTCTTTTGAATATATTGTAGAGAACATGTCTTTGGCATAAAGAAGATGTACAATAAAAAGGTCAGTACCGTATACGACATTTCCCAACATCCTTAAGTGAATCAAGACTAACAGCCAGTATTTTATAGGCTTTCCCTCTACCTTGGTTCTAGCCATGCTTCTATGCAATATTCAGTAGATATGATATACAGAAAATTTTTGCTGTTCCTTTGTTTCCCAATCACATATTGAGAAGAAAAAAAGCAACCAGAACAGCATAAAACGCTTGATGTATCATCCAGAGAAATACAGGCAAGAAAAAGAACAATCAGAAATAAAAAGAACCATAAGAACAATGTAACAGAACTGCTGGAATTGCCTAGCTTGGGTATCTCCCTGCTTCAAATGTATTTACAAGGGCATCCTTGTTACCAGGGTGGAAAAAAACCCCTAACTGCAAACTAGAAATCACGTTCTTTCATACAGAATCTTTCCCTTTAGTAAATGAAGACAGAATGAACAGCTAAAATTACTAATTGGTTTACTGATCAGTTGTAGTTTGTTCGATTGATTTGCAATTAATTCTGGTTTGTGGTGCAGAGAAGAGGAAAATCGGCGCCAACCTTTGAGGCAGCTGATACTCAATATCCTCCAAGAGAGCTGTGGGTCAGGATATCAATAATCTGTTTTGAAGCAACTCCTGAAGGTACTGAAACTGTGTCTTGTGCTTTTATAAGAGCTCCAGGGAGTAGAACAAAAAGAAATATGGACTTTCTTGAAACATATCTTTCTGTGAAGATCGTACATTTTTAACCTTACAAGAATTTAGTGACACTTATTTCAGAAAAGTGTAGATATTTTTTGTAATGGTACTACTCTTGATGCTTTTGGTGATACTTGGTTATATCACAGCATTCACTTTTCCAGGCTGTTTACAGGTGAATGGCAACTTTATGTTAACAGTCACTAAAAGTTTTTCTTCACTAATACTTAAAGGTCACAAAAAGTAAACCTTATGAGGACATGCACAATGTGTGAGAGGTATATCACTTATTTTGATACATACAGGGCCACATTTACAATAGGTCAAACTCATTTATTTCAGTTGTAAAATAAAGTTCTTTTAGTTATCAAAAAATCCCCAGAATATATCTGAAGACAAAGAGAATCAGAATCTACAGATTAATTAAAAATGGGTGAAGAAACATGTTCAAAATTTGCATCTCTTCCTCCTCTGTATTTATTTGTATTTGTGATGTGACATCAGCTATCTTCTTTTAGGATTTTGATTTAAATTTCACTTTAATATTTACTTGGTGAAGGAATCCTTTCCTGGATGTTTTCTACACTTTTTTATCTTTCTGCTTGGAGTGATTTTTGAGAAAGAAATAATGACATTCTTTTACTCTGACACTGTAGTTTGCTTATTGGTCTCCTATTATTAGTGTATGCATCCTA